>CAJNIZ010046593.1:107851-148539 GCA_905231905.1 Symbiodinium pilosum
CCTAAACCCTAAACCCTTGAGCGAAGCTGCTTTTGGCGGGAATATCTCTTCTGCACATCCTGAAAAAATCCTATGATCCTGCTGGGTTACTGTTACGGAACTTAGTTTACGTAGGTTTACTGAGGAAACCTTATGATCTACGATATACCCATCTTATGGTAGATTATTCCCTACACCCGAAACCCCAAAGACTAAACCATTCAGGAATTTCAGGCTGAGGATAGTCAAGGATTGCCGATGTATTCGTTGATCCGAGCGCGCCTGGGTCCCTTAGGGTTGAGGGGTTTACTGTGGGTTAGGGTTTAGGGTTTCGGGTCCCTAAATCCCTACACCCACTTCCAAGTTGTTTTACGGACTGTTGTTGTCTGGGGCATCCTAAATTCAAATACCACGGCTACTGCAAACAAACCTCAAGCTTGGGTCAATCCTCCACTCAGTAATGGGTACCACGAATGCTATTGTAGGGTTTAGGGTTTAGGGTTTTAGTATATGAAGGCCCTATTAACTTCTATTACTGTAGGGGGGTTGACCTGACCTCAAGCGTGGTTGTCATCATTCTCGGTCCGCCTTACAAGGAGGTGACCATGGCAACTAAAGACAGAGAGGCTTCAAGAGCCCGTCTACTCCGAGCCCTAAACCCGAGTTCTGAACCCTAAGCCTAAGCTGTGAGCCATACACCCTAAACTTAGCCTAAACCCTTAAAAACAAAAACCCTGAACGCTAAAGGTTGGGTACTGCCCCTCCCTCAGTAAACAGTTGGATAATAAGTATAATATGGTTATATATAGCCCTTACTAGGACCCCTAATTAGGACTGTTACTGGGGGGGGGGCAGTACCCAAACTAAACGCAACTCGAATCTCCAAAGCCCTGAGCCATTCGAACCCTGGGCCGTGGCAAGCTTTGCCAATCTTCTGGTGTTATGGGGCCATGGAGGTCTTGAGCAGCTCTTTCGCAATGATTCCATGTTATTTTGGGGTTTAGGGTTTTAAGAGGTTTGGGGTTCAGGGTTTAGGGTTTAAGGGTTAAGGCTTTAGGATTTTGGTTAGCAGTCGGGAATGAAGGAGTGGAGAAGAAGATGGGAACTAGTACATTTTAGGATATGGGGTTAAGGCTTTCCGGTTGTTAGCAGGGAATGGAGGAATGTACCCCAATAGTAGCTCCCATATGATCTCCAACAATATAGTCATCTGCATTTTCCTCACTATTCTATTCCCTCACTCCCTATTAACAGCCACTAACAGCCAGTCAGATTAGATTTTACGGTTTAGGGCTTAGGGCCTGTTCGGGGTGTAGGGTTTAGGGTTAGTTTCACGCGATGAAATTTCTAATGTTCTAGGGTCTTTGTCTTATGTACACGGGCTGTGGAGATTTGTAATTTCAGGTTTTCAAGGGCTGCTGGGGCTAGGCTTTAGGGCCAAATAGTTCCCGGACATCATCCCCCAGTCCCTGAACTCCAAACCAAGAACCCTAGCATGTGAACCACCAAACCCTAATCCCCAAAACCCCATAGCTCCAAAGCCCCTGAGCCCTAAACCATAAACCCTAAGCTCGCAAACCTTTTCCATTAGACACAGCCTGCTCTGTCAGAGACTGCAATGATGCAGATGGGATGACATGCTTCATCAACACCTTGGGGGTTTCCCAAAATTAGGGGTACCTTTAAGGGGGACATAGGGGTTACAGGTTTTAGGGGGTTCATGGGGTTCTTAGGTCAAACCTGTTTCGGGGGGAAAAATGAAGCCTTCATCATACTGGGGTATATAGATAGGGGAATGGAAAAGAACATGGACACAACTATGTTGTTTATGCCTTAGTGTTTAGGGTTTACTACACCCCCCCACTCAGCCGTAACAATCTGTTAAAAATGGTTCTTTTCCTTGGTTCGTGCAAGCTAGTCAGAATTGTGATCCGACTGGGCTGTATCCAACCAATCCTAAGTATTTGTAGGTGACATTAGCACTATGAATGTTTGTTTTTCCAATTAGTACAAGGAGTGGGAAGCAGAGGACTGCGAGGATTACTCTTGCAACAACATATTGCAATTATAGTCTAAACTTGTGCTGTAAGGGGGTTATCCAGGGGATTATACAAGGGAGTATCATCATCACAGGGTTTCTTGGGGGAAGCCCGAAACCCTAAACCCCAACCCCTAAACCCTAAACCCCTAAACCCTAAACCCCCAAACCCTAAACCCCTAAACTCTAAACCCCTAAACCCTAAAGCTTAAACCTGCAAAGGCAGTTCTCAGCCAACCTTGACCCTTCTGATTACCGCCTGAGAGCCTCATCCTGGACCACCACCATGTTTCAAAGAAAGTAGAGCATATGAGCTATAGTCTAAACTCCTTAAAGGGGGGCTATATAGGGGATTATATAGGGGACTACTATAGGGCTTATTAAGGGGGATACTAGGAGTTTAGACTATAGCTCATTTGTACGGGTGTGCATGATTACCAAACCTTGTGATCTGTTGTTCTCGTAGATTTAAAGCATAGAATACCCCAAAGCCGTAGTTCTAATCAAGTAGGCCCTTACAGACTGTCACATTGTTTTGGGGCGTAAACTAGGGGACCCCAATCTAAAAAAGATGCGTGTCCACTTGGGGGGCAATACTCTCAATTGAGATGCTACGGTCCCAAGGCCGAGAGTAAGATGATATTTCTCGGTTGGTTATAGTATTTAATCAGGATAGAACCTTCCCTCAGTCAATCACCAACAAGCACTACTCACTTGTTGAGCTTCTTTGCTGATGGCCAGGCACGAGCTAAAGTTGGGGAATGGAAAGCACCCCGGGGCTTTAAACTTGTTGTGCGAGAAGGCATCCTCTTGGCTAAGAACCTGCCCCCCCCGCTCTTTGCTTCAGAATACAAGTGCTTCTTTCAGCATGCTCCTTACAGGTGAATCATGGGTTTTCTGTTCATCAGAGGTCTCATTTGCACGCAGTGCGGTGCTTGGAGGTACCTTTTTCAGGGCTTGTTTTTTTGACCTTGATGGATTTTCCGCCTTCAGACACCAAGTAAGTAAAATCTATGTGGCAGAAACGAGAGGACTTGGGAGCCTCGATTCTGCATTGCGCTCCTATGCTGGGATATGCTCAACGCGGCTGTTCCCCAATGATCGGACCCTGCAATAGAATGAGGCATTCTTCATTCTTGGTGTACGCTGCGGGCTTTTTTTTATTCTTTCACCAAAAAAGTATGACCCATCCGATGCGAACTCATCCAAGCCCTCCAAGCTCAGAAAGCCCGAATCCCTCCAAAGTGACATTGTGTATATTACCAGCTGCTTGACTTCCCCCGTCTGTTGCGGACGGTGGCAGCGAGCCTCCACGCGCTGAACAAACAGTTTTGACGTTCCAGAGGACCAACAGCGGCGAACCGAAGGGTTGAGCCTGTTATGGTTGCGAGATCTGAGCGCCGCCAGTTGCGGCCTACAGCATGTCGGCTTTGCATTTCCCGTTGAGGATCCAAATGCTGTCGGGATGATCATCCTAGGAGGGCTTTGCATTTCCTCCTTGACAGATTGCCACCAGAGTCGGGACGCTACCTTTCCCATGTTCACCACCGCCCGTAATACTGAACGCAGCAGCAGTGAACGATTTGCATGATTTGCGGAATCAAATCCAGCAATGTCCCACAGCATGTGAAGCCACAGCCTAAAGATCACTCCGATGATGAGCTTTTTGCACGCCCAATTTTTCCCTGCACCAGGTGTTTACAAGCTTCAAGGATCCAAAGCTGAAAGCTTGTACAACCCACTCATACCACATTACAATAACAGCCAGTAGATTTGGTGGCCATGTCGCTTGCAGCCCTTACAGACATGTGCTTAGTACATCTTAGTACGCGGTGCCACAGCCCATGCGATGCGTGTTTCTCGAAAGTATTGCTGTTTGTGTAGATGCCGAGAAGTTTTAAGTCAGAACTTGAATCCTTTCCAACTATAACGGCAGTGATTTACAAATTTCGAAAACCAACAAATTGCAGATCGGTGAACCCCAACTTTCAGGCCCAGATCATACACGTGCAGTGCATTTTTTGGATGTGAACCCGCGAATTCCAAGTCAAAAACACCTTATATAGCAAGCTTGTAACATTGTGGGATCCTACCCTCATCTTCCCCTCCCCTTCTCCCTAATGTGCGGGGGTTTCCTCGACACGGGGAAGGGGGAAGTTTGGAGATGTGTATGACGCAGATTGGGGGATTCCCCCCAAAGGTTTTACACTGATGGAACGTGGAAATTCCTACAAAAGGTAAAATGATCGGGTTCTGAGCCCTGAACGCAACTAGGCCTCCAACCCTGGAGCGCGTACCCCTAAACTCTACACGCTGAATCTTAAACCCCAAACCTTAAAAACTCAAGATTGCAACATTCAACTCTACACCCAGGCTTGGGGTACGTGACCTCACGTGGTCGTATGTCTCGCTATTGGACGCCCTGGCCTCCCGACGGGGAGCCATAGGCATGCCTAACTAGGCAGTCAGATGCGAGTAGATAGTTCGTTAGATGTCGCGCGCTCATGAGATTTCAAAGAGTTTGTTCCTTGTGCTGTTTGCCGTCCAGGCTTCTATCGCTTCGGTGCTTTCGTGCTTTTGTTCCGCAGTGTTGTGCGTAAACTCAAGACCCAAGTCAAAACCTAGATCGGAAGATGGTGGAGATTTCGGTTGTTAAGGATCGAAAGAGGTTTTTAGAGTTTTTAGAACGAATTTTGTTACAAGACGCCAAGCGAGAGAAGCCGGACAATTTTCCATTGCAAATTCAAGCAGTGGGGTAGTCGTCACAAGTTTGAAAGAAGTCTGCCTTGTATCATGATGACGTTCTCATTCCGACAGATTATGAAGGTGGAAGAAAAAGTGACGACGGCCCAATCAGATATGATAGCTTGTTGGCATGCTCCTCTAGCAAGCTTGTGCAGCAATCTTTGCCTGTGCTCGGGAGTGGGGAAAAAGCCCTTGGTAGGGCTTAGTATGCTTTCCACCCCGTTGACCATCCACCCCATGCTCCAACATCCTTCAGCTGCTTCGTTTCGGCGGCTCTGGCTCAAAGCTGGCAGCGTTTGGCTGGCTTGCTGTAGATAGGTTCTGGGGTTGCCGGGCTAGGCATTCATTGGGCTGATACAGGATTACAGAAAAGTCAGGCTTGCAAGGGTCACTGTTTCTGAGGATGTCATATGACAACCTTCTGGGACTCACAGTCAGAGCCGCAGCGCGTACCATGGCTTTTTCGCCCTCTGTGGGGGCCCAGACAGTTCTGAAAGATAAATTTCCAATTTTGAGTAGCTTGCAAAACTAACGACCCCTTGGTAGGCACGTTAAAGAAGGGTGTCCGAAACGGGGCTTCACAGCAACATGCTTTTCAGTTCTTGGGCAAGTTCCTTTTCGGGGCTTGGATCTTGTCGCCAAAGTTTCTGCTACAAGTTGGGAGCCATGGTGTACACCATGGAGACCCCTGTGGAGGCCATCTGACAACTAGGATTTTGCGATTAGGGTTTAGGGCTTTGGTGCCTCCAGAGGTGTCTAAACTTCGGTTGACGCTGATGTGCAAACAGTGGGGACCAGTAGCCCATGAGGCATGCTTGTATTTTTGACGGTTTTTAGTGATGAGCCCCAAACACCCCTAAGCCCAACACAACTGCCATTTGAGAAGACTGATGATCCGTCGGGAGGCTTTCGAGCGACTGAGGCAAGCCTTGAACGCTTCAGGGCAGCAATCAGCTATTCGTTATTTTGTGCAGTGTTTCGAGGTTTGTCCTTACAGGGTTGGAGCGACCCGAGTGGTGTCGTTGGAGCTTGCTGAGTGTTCTACGACTGTGACTATGTTGCTACACAAGTTGATACCATTTCCTATACTTCACAGGGCCATCAGGCAGATCAGAGATGGCTTGGTACAAGGCGCGTTGCACAAGCATGCTAATCGTCTGTGCCTGTAAAGTTTGACAGGCTGGCTACTGCTTGACTGCCCCAAAGTCGAGTTAGAGTTCGCAATCGTACCAAGACAAAAATCATGTGCCAAGATCATCGAAGCAGTGGTGATAGTGTTTCCCCATTACGGGCTGCTACAAAGAACTCCCTGTGAGAAATTACCAACCCAAACCGGATACCACACAAAGTGCGCACAGCTCTGGCAAAGGTTCTGAAGGATCATCATTATGATCCTTGGAACTGGCATGAGTACTTGGCTGATGAGCCAGAAGACCCTTGGCAAGTTGGTATTGATTTTGCATCGTCTGCGAGCTCCTAAAACAGAAGAGTATGACGAGTTGTGCGGTGGCTTCAAGGGCCTTTGCTATTAAGGGAAGTCGTGGCAGGCAAGTGCTTAATATAGCTTTGCGTTCACCAGAAATGAGATGGCTCGCGACTTTGCTGTATAATCACCCCTACATGATCTTCGAGAGAGAGCCTCCTTTCCTTCGTCTGCAATCCACGCATGTCTTCAAGATGCCTAAGGGCACCCTCCTCTTAAGCCATGAGCCTTCGAGCTGAAACTCCAAGCCCCAAACCCTTAAACCCCAAAAGCCTAGAAGAGCATGGCGACCTTAAAGCCTCAAAACCCTAACCCCAAGCCCAAACTCCTAAGCCCCTTAAACCGTGAAATTTCGAACCCCAGACCCAGACCCGAAACCCTAACTTGAAATTTGTCATGCCAAGCCTTTCAAGGAAGGTGAGGAGGAAGAAGAGGAGGAAGAGGACAACAGTGCCCCCCCCTGCCTGGGAAGGCAAAGTTTACTTGCTGGGGCTAAGGCTTATGGGGTTTGACATAGTTTGCACTTGTTTGGGGGTTTAGGTCCTTGGGGATTTTCGAGGTTGAGGTAGTCAAGATTGTTAGGGCTAGGGGTTTGGGCCTTCAAGGATTGGAATGTGTCTGGGGAACAGAAATACAGGCTTACTTATCAGACCTCCCTAGTTACCGGTAAGTTTAACACCCCCGTTGAGGGTATTGACTTGACTGGGTTATTGTGGAATTGCAGATTTTTATGCTAAAGCCCACTACGAACACTGGAGTCCTAATTCATAATGCTAGCCTGAAAAGGACCAGTTGAGTGGTCGCGGTAGTAGCAGATCCTAAACCCTGAATAGTAGTTTCCATTCTCTTTCTTATTGTCCCTATGTAACCAAATAGGTTCAGTGTCTGAGAGGGGATGAGGACTTTTGGAGCTGGCATTGGAAGCTTTAAACCCTAAACCCTAAACCCTAAAACCTAAACCCTAAACCCTAAAACCTAAACCCTAAACCTTTGTTTGGGGTTTGTGGCTTCCGGTCTAGGCGCTAACAGTTGGAGACTCAGGAGCTGGTTTAGGGCCTTCAAGGCAAAGTGTCGGACCCTAATTTTGGGAACTACCCGAAGCCTATACCCTAAATAGTAGCTTCCATTTTCTTTTCCATTATCCCTATATAACCCCTATATAACCCTATATAACCCCACCTATCCCTAATCTTGGGAACTACCCATATGACTGCCAGGGTTCCAGAGCATTTGGGATGTCAAGAGTTCGCGGGTGTCGAGCCAAAACAGAACGAGCAGATTGCTCGAAACTTTAAACCCTAAGCCCTAAACCCCTAACCCTAAACCCTAAATCCGAAAGCTGTGTCGCCTTCCGCCCAGCTGCTTGAAGGGTAGCGGAAAAGGTTGAAACGTGCACTAAATCCTAAACCCTATATACCCCTATGGAACCCCTATAGAACCCCGATAACCCCTATAGCCCCAACAAGGTATTCTAAACCCTTAAGTCCGTATGAAGCGACGGGTGGCATCAGGCACACCAGATGGTCAAAATCATGGCCCACTTGTGGTTCTCCTAAATACCAGGGGCCGGTTTAGGGTTTAGGGGTTGAAATTCGATCATGATGTTGAGCGACCGCTTTTTGAGAAAAGTCCGGTGCAGCTGGTCGCCCAGCTGGACTACAGGGGGGTCCAGAGCAAGCCTGATTTTCTCACTGTAGTAGTGCTATACAGTTGTGATACAAGTACTGTAGAAGTGTAACAAGGTAAGCTTGGCCCATCCTTCTGCAAGCTAGACTATGCTGCTACCCAAAGCCGTATCCCGATTTTGCGGGCCTCCAAAGCACCATTGCAGCCCTAAACCCGAAACCCAGTATACTATATAGTAGTTTCCATTTTCTTTTCCATTATCCTTATATGACCCCAATATGCTATATAGTAGGCCCTCACACTAGGCTGTAATTCTGGGGCTTCCCAGCAGGAAGTTGATCTTGAGATGCTGGCTCTCAAGCCGTGCCTCGGTGTCTTCTTGAGGTTTTAGGCGGTTTCAAAATTCGGTTTAGGGTTTAGGATGTAGAGTTTAGGGAGTTAGGTTTAGCGATTGGGGGTTAGGCAGGGTTTTGGCATAAGGGTTGTGGCTTAGGCTTGTATTGGCGATGTTTTGGTGGTTTTGTGTCTGGATGAATACAGCACTCCTAGGTGATTAGTTGAAGTGTCCTTTTGCGGGTAGCGGGGCCAGAAGCATAGTTCTGACCTCACGTCAGGTACCGGCATGAGTAGTATGGTTGCAGGGGAAACAACATTCAGTAATCTTAAAAGGAAGAATCGTTTGCTCTTCAATTTCGTTTGCATGGGTTTGCTGTTGTGACGCAAGGAGTTCAGGGCGCCTCTCAAATGTATGGGTCCTTTTTGGCAACTTTCCAGTCTGGATGATAGCCTGATATCGGCTGTTTCAGGAGGGACAGTTGTCTGGGAGAGCAACTTGTCCATCCTTGTTGGGCTAAGGGTGACAGCCAGCGTAAGTTTCAGAGTGAAACGGTTGCAAAAGCAGGGTCCCAGACAGAGCTTTCCTCTAGTACTCTTAGGCTTGGTCACTGTACCTCGTGTGCTGGACGCTTACATACTAGCAAAAAAACTTTGCATCACATATATATATATACATACCTACATACATGTAGTTCTACCATCCTTTCCCTGGTCTACCTAAGCAAGCTATTCTTGCTATCTAAGCCTTCAACTGTTTCAGCTCTGCCCAATCAAAGAGCAAGCGGAGGAAACGTCGCAAGAACATCGACAAGCTAAAGGCGCACCTCCTGACGGCCCCCCCGCGCGCAGTAATAGCCCTAGGGATCCATCAAGTAATACTTACATTAGGCCGTCAAGCCTGGAAATATTTACTACATTGGGCTATTTGGATCCCTAGGGTAGGGTCTAGGGTTCAGGATTGGGGGTTTGGCTTGCTGAGGGTTCAGCGTCCTGGCGCCAGTGTTTTTTATTTTGGTGTTCAAGCTCGGAGCTTCATGGTCAGATTTGTCATTTTGTAGAATCGCAATTCCACGCCTGCGCGCTCTTTCTCAAAAATGTTCACACAACGCCGGGGAAGATTGTCAAAACAATCTGTAGATCCAGGAATCTGGGCTTTCATGTTGATGCCCGATTGCAGAAAGCACACAGCCTGTTCGAGAAGTAATTGCAACCAACGAAGCAGAAGCAAACACCAAGCGAGACTTTCTTAGAACCCCAGAAAGGGTAAAATCCCCATAAGGCCTTCATATTAGATAATCCGCATAGAGCCCCCTGAACTGAGATATGGCTTCGATCGGGATAATGCAGATCCTCATGATGGGGAGCAGATCTTGTTAAAAGTATCTCATGGGGGGTAGATAGGGATCCTATTCCCTTATTCCCTACAGAGAACCAGTAAGCAAGGCCTATTGACCCCTAGCCCGAAACCCTGACCCTAAACTCTACACACTAAACCCTAAACCCTAAACCCCAAACCCTAAAATCCAGGGCCTGAGGAGAGGCTCCCCCGCTAAGGTTGTGCAGGAGTTGAACCGTGCAGGTCACGCAGCCGATCTTGCGCATCTCGGCTGCGAAGCTTTTCAAAGGGCGGCTTGCGGTTTTGGAAAGGGAAGTTTTTTAAGCTCTGAAGGGGTGTATTATTATAATTGTTGTGTTAGCGCTATTTTAAATTATTGTTATTACGATTCGTATAGCTTTCAGTACTAAGGAGACTTGAAAAGGACCATGATTTTGATCTCATGTGACGGAGGACAGGTTGGCCTGGAGGGTCCTAACATGGAGCCGATAATGGTTCTTGACCACGCGGTGGCCTTAGCACCACTCCTGCAAACTGCTGGTAGCCACGGCCACATAAACAAAGGAAGAGTATTGCCGTCGACTGGCAATCGTGAAGGACTTGGGAGCCCGTAGGAGGAGGTTTGTTGAAGCCTCATTCCATAACCGTGTTGTGGCTTACTTTCCGGACATCCTTTCTTGATCCTCTGCAGCGCGACTTGATCTTTTTGGACCTCTGATCAGACGAATTCACCCTGACAGTTAGTGAACAGTCATAAACAATTACCAGCGGATTCGTGAGGAACTGTCGCAATGCTTCGGCATGCCATGGAACCCGCACAGAACATGTTTGGTAGAAGATGAGCCGTTGTCTCACATCCGACCTGTTTGGTAGAATATGAGCCGTTATCTCACATCCGACCCCAGGTACTACTACATGTCCGTGCAGCCCGAGCTCATGAAAGAGTGCGTTGTGATCATGGGCGTGGCTGGGGACATTGACGAGGAGCCTCTGAGTGGTACCAGCCATTATAGGAGGAGGGTGAGGAGCAAGCAGCAGAAACAGTTACAGTAGGAAGAAGGTGTTTGAAGGGGCGCCTTGCTTCTGAAGTCTCTGTTCACGGCTCCTTCGGACGGTTTCCCGGGTTGTTCTTGGCTGACCCCGGTGTTTGCCATTCTAAAGGCCTTTCCTCCCTCAACAGCGCTCATCATGCCATCCAGTCAAGGCCTCACTGAGGCTCATGTGTGGAGGGAATTTACAAGGGAAACACTTTCTGCTCACGCCTCAGGAGGCTGATCACAACAACGGTTTCGACACAGTTTACACTTCCGAAGCATTTTCCAACAATGCCAGGACCTCCTGATGGAAAGTGGGGACGCTTCGCCTGTGCCTCCTTTGCAGTGCAGCTCCTGAGTTTTCCTTGGGGTGATTCCAACAAGGGTTCGGCAGAATTGCCGAAAGCCTTTTTCGTTTACGATCGTATGATGCTGTAATTTCCACACCGATCCTGCTTTTTTGTGGCGTGAAATTTGAGTAGGAAACAATGCATGCCGGGAGTAGAGTCTACCATGAATAGCCCTGTAAGGGGCTTCATACACAGGTATCCACATTTTTACCTATATGTATATATATATATATATATATATCTGTGTGTATACACACACGCCCAATACGTGCGCACGTCATTACATATATGGAATGGTAAACAGTATGTATACGTATGTATAGATAGATCGATAGATGGACAGACAGATACATAAACCTATGGGTGTATATGTGCATGCCCTACACTTGAGATCAACTTCGTCCCGCAAATCTCAGGTCCAACGCGAAGCGCATTCCCAAACCTCAGCCCCCTTCTTGTTGAACCCATGTCTCACGGCTTTTTGTGTGTTCCTGCGAGGGGTTGCTCGGTCGATGAAAGAAAATTTTGGCTTCGCTGATTTCTGCTCAGGAGAAGATCATGGCTGCGCTGCAGGCAAAGCTGGATGCAGCCCACGAACGGATCGAGGAGCTCACCGACGAGGACCGACTGTGTCATCCAGGGCTGGCTAATGGATGGATATCACCTGAATTAAGTGGTTATGGCTGTGAAAGTTAGTCGTAAAAGCAGGCAAGCTCGCACGCGGGGAAGCGAGGCTAGCAGTAATGTATCCAAAGAAGCACACAACAAGAACCCCAAGAACTCTGGACCTCAAGCTGAACCTCAAGCCCTGCTTTCTAACGCTCAAACACACCAGCCTCAGACTCTTGGGTCCTCACTAGTCACTGCAGCTACACCTTGCCTACTCCTTTGCAGGTGAATGACTTGACCAAGAGGCTGAAGCAGAAGACCGAGGAAAGCGAGGACCTCATGGAACGGAGCTTTTTTTTTAAAAACTTCCCTAAGGGTATGAGGATTGCGCCCTACATGCTGAATTGGTGACCAGATTCAGGGCGTCTGAGGATGATGAAGGATAGGCATGGAGTTATGCAGCATTGGGTAAGGCCCCAATATTGTCTTTGGCTTGGAGGACACTAAGGTTTCAGTGTAGTGCTTGGCAGAGACGAGCAGGCTGGTGTCAGCATAGTGAACACAACTATCCTATGTGAGAGTTGTTCCAAAGCTTCTTGTAAGGAATACACCCTCTTGTAAAGGCGGGTCCTAGCCAAAGGGGAACCTAACCCTAAACACTCAACCTACGGTATGGCCATTTTGGGAAGAGGCATGTTGAACAGCTACCATGTACAGGGCAGACGTGGCCGCGGAGAGCTTCAAGTCTTGGAGATCTACAGGGTTTAGGGTTGTAGGGTTTTAGGATTTGGGGGGTTTAGGGTTTAGGACTAACCCTGAACCCTAAATCCTTAAAGGTGGCTCCAAGTATTGAGGTAAGCAAATCAGCTTGCAGTGATTAAGCCACAGGCCTGGCGCTATAGAGCAGATCATCACGTGTTTCTACATACCCATACAGACAACCTTGATTAGAATTCCAAACCTGGCTCTTCGGGATCTCCGCGCCAAATTCGACTTGATACCTTGGAACCTGACACCTCACCCTGAAGCCTGCGCATCCTGTGAATCTGTTGTCTTGCAGACTGTGCATCCACCTGCTTTATACCCCGGCGCAGGACAGATGGGGCCATTGGCAGCGATCCAAAATGCAGGCCGTGGTGTGTTTCAAGCAAAAGCCTGGGTAGGCCCCTGCAACACTTAATATATTCCCTAATGGCTTTAATGAGGGACCCTATATACTAATATTTTTCAAAGGGCTTTAGGGGCCAACCCAGAAGCCCAAACCCTAAATCCCAAACAAATCGGATGATGCGATTCTGAGGATGGACCCTGGAAGAGTTTCTCCCAACCATTGCGGGGCAAAATGTGGTAGCAGACACTGAGATGGGAGCGTGTTGTATTTCTGCTATAACAGTCATATCGACAACGCTAGTAGCAATAGTAGCAACAACAGAAGAGGAAGTAGAAGAAGTAGAAGTAAATGTAGAACTAGAAGTAGGAGCCGTCGTTGTGGTAGTGGTGGTAGTCCTGCCAGCAGTAGTAGTGGAAGTAGTAATAGTGATGCTCTGCTCTTGCTTCTGTGCTACCGTTAGTGGCCCTACGACCGTGGCTACTGCCACAGTAGCTTCGTGAATCGTCCATCCGACACAAGGATTGCGCATTCAGCGCTGTAGGTTGGACCCAAAGCCTGAAAGTGGGGTCTCTGTTCAGGGCTTTCGGGGGTGATAGTTCTAGGTGTGTAGAGTGATAGTTCGAGGGGTGTAGATGTGTTTAGGATCAGTCCCCTCGACAAGCGAACCGTTTCAAATGTTTCATCGACCGTTCTGAGGGGATCGAGGTCCCCTCTTTTGCCATAAAGCCAGGAGTCCCTAGTAATTAAGACGGACTCAACAGAGCACCTACAGATCTGCCTGCAAAAAGTAGGAGTTCCAATCAGGATACATGGATCCTTATGAGGGATCGCCCTCCGTTGAGCTTCCTACCAAAGGCGGAGGTCACGGGACCTAGCAGGCATACTTGTAATCAATTGCAAGCCTCATAATTACCTCAGTTATTCTCAGCATCAACCTCTCACAAATTCCCCCTGATCCTCCAAGTCAAAGAGCACTGCTACAAATCCCGAGCCAGGGCGAAGAAGCCATGCAGAGGCTGGACGAGCAGACAAGGCTGCTCGGACTGCAGTGGCAGGGCTTGGGCTGTATAGAGTGTGGGGGCTCATAGGTTTATTCTAGGATGTATAGGGTTTTAAGGGTTCATAGGGTTTATAAAGTCTAGATTTTAAAGATTTAGAGTTTGGAATATGATCTCCGGGGTCGGAAGGGGGAGGATTCGAAAGTTCATGGGCAGTTACACTGAAAAGTAGGATAAGTATGCATTGCATACTCAAAATCCAACTTTCCAGACTTATGACCACCCGTCAACAGACCCATGAGTCTTCAGGTAGGGCTTAGTTTTTCATGAAGCAACTTTTCTCCAAAGCAAGGCTTTTAATTTCCTGCGTAAGGAAAGAAACAAATGATGAGAATCATCAGCGGTTTAGGGTTTAGGGTTTAGGGTTCTCAAGGTGGACAGATACAGTGTACAGTTGAGCTCGGGTTGGGTTGGCTTGCATTGCACATAGGCATGCTACTTGCCTGCACTGTATTGGCCGCACGTGAAAGCCAAGGGTCACTTCTTTTTTTCTGAGAGCCTGCGCATATAAACCTGAGACCCGGAATCCTGCGCCCTGAGCCCCAAGACCTAAAGACTAAGCCCTACACCCAAAGCCCTAAACCCTAAAGCATAAGCCTGAGATTCGGTGCCAGGTGTAGCCTACTGAGATAGTCAGGGGTTACAGTCCTATCCCCCCAAGAGCACCTTTCCCAGATTTAGAGCCCTCTCTAGACTCCCACAACAGGGTTTTTCCAAGGGAACCTTTTTTTTTGAAAAAACTCAGGCCTTAATCCCTAAACCCCAACCCTAATCCGCCCGACCTGAAGCATTCTCAGTCGGCCCTTGAAGGTCCTTGATGATGGTCCTGGAAAGGGAAGGAAAGCTGGCAGCCGCCTATGCCTTTTGGCTGCCAACGGGGGGGGGATTATTCAGGGTCTAGACAGTTTGTAGTTTTTTGGGTTTGGGGTTTGGGCTTTAAGGTTCAGGGCTAGGGCTCCAAAGCCCTGCCTCTAAAATGCAAGTTGTGGGATTTTTGAAGCAGGGATCTCCGTGGGGTTCTGCGGATACATGATATGGGGATTCTGGGGTCTCTTTTACTAGAGATTCACATAGGGGTACTGCTTGGAAAACTTCCATGCAGGTGTGTGCTGCAAAGTCAGGGTATTCCTTCCCAGACAAGTCGTAGGCTTGATAGATAGACCCCGCCTTCCAAAGGGTCAAAGGGATTTCTCTTCAAGACGTCACGGGGATTGCGTTCTCTCATTAGCTAAGGAGTAAGATCCAACTTCCCCCTGGTTCCGTGCATATCCTAAGAAGAGCCCACACCCGAAACCGTAGACCCTCAACCCTAGACTCGAAACCCTAGACCCGAGCCCTGAACCCCTAGTAGTCTTGACCTCGCGGGCTTGAAGGTAGCCGATTCCCACTTTTAGAGTTTCAGCCTTCCAATTGACAGTTTTCTTCATCTTACGGGTTCTTAGTAGGGAATAGGAGAATATGTGTATATATATATATACACATACATATCATGTAGGGATTATATATAGGGTTCAGGGTGTAGGGTTAGTAGGGATTAAGGGAACATATTATATCGGGATTACATGAGGATTCTATTCCCTTCCCCTTCTTCCCTACTAAGTCCGGCAAGTCATGGGAGCATCTCCTTCAATCAGCACGGGTGTCCTTTGCTGGTCGCTCTTGTTTCTTCCGGGGCCCCAACCAGCAGCCCATTTATTTCTGCCCTGTTGATATCCACGCAATTCTGAAAAGAGACCTTGAGGATGCCTTGGCGCTCTGCATTCATAGGATCCCTTAATGAAGGCGCTTCGTCTTGAGAGACCCTACAGCGCAATCCGCGATGCAAGCCCAGATGAAACCCAGACCCGGAAGCCTTGACTAAATCGCAACTTTGTTTGACAGAAAGCCCTGGATGAATCTTGAATTGCCATCATTCCCAACTCTCCACCTTGAGCCAAAGCTGCGTGCTTCAGAACGACCTCTACGCCCGCCACAACCGGGCGCGGAAGCTCATGATCTACAAGGGCACCCACCTCATGAGGGATAGGCCTGCAATCAGCCGGGCCAATCTAAAGCCCTATAGGAGGATAGCTTGTGGATGTATTCGGGTTTGGTCGGGCGGTCTCTCATTAGAGGCAAGGATTACGGCGTCTGCGTCAGCTTCAACCTCTACTAGCTCGAGGTGTGTTGATGTAAAGCTTGAAGGGGTTGACTGGAACCAACCCAATACTCTTGCAATAGGGACACAATCTGCTAGTAGAAGTATACACTTGGAGCATCAACGCCACAGTTAGAAGGACATGGTCAAGGTTTTTAATTGTCAGATCATAGGGCTATATTGGCTTTGGCAACACGTAGAGCCCGGGCCCGACAGTACACCAAGCCCCTTGTGGAGGCTCTTCCTCCGAAACAAGAAAGAAAATCTCTTCTATGGCTTCCACGGCTTCATCACGGTCCTCCAGCAAGAGAAGGAGGAACGAATCCGACGAGAGCCTTGGCAGCGGGGTGGCTTTGTTTTAGATTTGGCTATTTAGGGATTTCTCCAAATCGCATGGGGTAGTGTCCCCAAATAGAGGGACCTCAATATAGACCAATAATACTAGAAAATCCTTAACATTGGCACCCCCACACATTCTCTAAACCCGAAACCCATATAGGCAACTCAGATCCATAAAGTGCTCTGGGTTTCGTGCTTTTCAGGGTTTAGGGTTGAGGGGGTTCGTGCTTTTCAGAAGGCCTTCTGTCACCCATCTGGGCTTTTGTTCAAGCTCACGAACTTGGGCAGGGAACTCGCTGTTTGGGCTGGCTCTTTGATTTCGGCTAATGCAGCCCAAGCCGCGAACTACCTAACTGCTTGAACTACTTAAGCCAGAACAACCCTACACCCTCAAACCCGTAAACCCTAAGCCCTGCAACCCTAAACCCCTAAACCCCTAAACCCTGAACCTTAAGCCCTAAACCCTAAAACCCTAAACCCTAACCCTAGAACCACAAACCCTAAACCCTAAACCCGAAGCATCATCCCAGGAGCTAGAAGAGATGCGCGATTCCGTGGAGTTTGCACTCCGGAATGAGGTTCGCTTCCTCCTTTCTGAGCCCCGCGGCCTGCAGTGTCAATCTGACATATGCTTAGGGTTTAGGTTGTAGGGTTTAGGTTTAGCTGGACGTCAGGGAAGGGCTATAGGAATTGGACAGGGGGTTATGTAATAGTTTCCGTAAACAGGGGGACCCCAATGTAGACCCCCAAATAGCATAGTCCTTATTGTAGGGAACCGCAAATTGGTACCACTGACATTTTTTTTTGGAAATCCTAATCCCGATAATCCCCTATATAATCCCAGTTTTAATAGCATTTCCATGTTCTTTTCCACTTGATTTTCCTTTATGGTAGTTTCCACTGTCTTTGCCATTCCTCAAAACCCTAAACCCAAAACCTTAAATCCTTTAAACACCATGTCTCGGAGCTACTTTAGGGATCCATTCCGAGCCTCCGCAACAAAGCAGCAGTAGCAATCGTCAAGTGGTACACATTCATATTGGTTCCGGTTCTTGGTGGGCAGGTCGTGCTTTCGTCTTGTTGGGTTTTAGGGTTAGGGTTCGGGTTTACAGTACAGGGTTTAGGTCTACGTATGTTTTTCCAGCCTGTTTTGAGGGGCAGGCAGCTTGGCCCAGCTAGGCTTTTTACAGTACATTTCCTGTTAATGATTCTCCACCATTCTAAAAAAATCCCTGTATATCCTTCTCATACTTGTATATACCTATCCCCTTTAAAGGAGACGCCCCTGCATAGAGCTTGGATCCATTTGGTTGTTGGAAGAAAAAGGAACCAACTCTGCAATGCTTCATCCCGGCGACTAGCGGAGGACGCCTGGGTCACGGGGAAATAGACTGGGTTGCTGTGAAGAAATACGTCAGAGATGCAGTCAACTCTGAAGCAGTTTGTGGCTTTTGTAGAAGGTTGGTTGCATGAGTTGGGAGGCCTGAGGGTAAAGGAGAGCTCACCTGGAAGTAGACAGCGTGGTTCGGAACTTTTACAAAACGGAGCTTCGAATCTCAAATTTGCCATTCAATATTTAAAGGCAGCTCTATGCAAGCTTTGCTCATCCAAGGTGTCTATGTCATGCGTCTATTCGACATCTGAGACAGCAGCCTAATTCCCCATATCTACCGCATACTCTATCTGCTTTACAAGGACGTAGTTTAGATATGATAGTAAATGGTACTAATAGTTATTTGAAGAACCATAATGGCAATAATAACAGTTATGTTAGAATAGTAATAAGAATAGTAGTATTGGGGATTGTGGATTTAGGGTTAGGGATTTAGGGATTTAGGGTTTAAGGTTTAGAGATGTAGGCGTTTAGGGTGCAGGGTTCAGGTATTTAGCGTTTACGGGCCTCTCAGGGCCCATGCAGGATCAAGACCTACAGACAGTGACACGGATATGTGGAATCGAGGAGTTGCAGCAGAGGCGGTTGTCGCCACGTGGATGTATCACGTTGGAGGTCCCTCCCGGTCGCGTAATCAATTCTGCTCCTAAGGTAGCTTTTGTCTATTTCGCTTCAAATAGATGCGCCAAGTCCCTTCTAAATCTTTGTAGACCACTTTTCAGCTGGACAGCCCTCAGCCGAACTGAGGTCCAAGTTTAGAAAAGTGAGCTATGCATTTGGGGCGCTCCACCGGCATAGGCCTTGGGGGTTTAATGGAATTCAGGTCTGCTGCATGCGTGCTCGGCACTTGGCGCTTTTTGGGCCTAGACAAGTTTGATATTCAAACCGGAAGCCCAGAACGCCAAGTTCTGAACTCCTATTCACCGAAAGGCCTTACGTCCAACCCCTGGTGCTTCATCCCGGCCCCTTCACTCCGCGACCAAGACTCCAGGCGCTTTAATCCCTGGCACCCTGAAGAATGTGGAAGATGCAAATGTTAAGGGGACCCCCTTCGAGGACTCCGCATATGGAAGACGCATCCTCATTCCCGAACATAGGCCTAGGCTTGGGAATTAGGCCTGTGGGATTTCTTAATGAGATGCTTGGGACAAAATTCACGGAGCGAGCAGCCGTGATGACGAGCAAACGGTGACCGACTGCCACCGCCATCGCGACCCGCCACGGCCACGGCCGCAGCCTCAAAACACGCAGCACAAAGCTCGGACTATGCCCTCAGCCCCGAACCCAAGCACTATGGTTCTCAACCTTTTTTTCTTAATAACTCCAACGGAATTTCATGCGACACGATGCGACCTGAAGCATGAAGCCAAAGCCCGCAGTGCAGGAGACAAACCGGCTAAAGCTGGACCGGCGTGCTCTAGCAAAGAGGCCAATGAAGATGCTTGCAGCTCTCGATAAGGGACGCCTAATGTTTCAACATGGTTTTTGGGGGATCTTCTACTCCAGATGCATAAGGGCTATACGAAGGTCATCTTAATTCAGGACTTCCTACACTCTAAACCCTGGACCACACAAGGATCACACCAACTACCTCAGCACTCCGGAGAATCACACATAACAGCTTCCTTGTGTTTCAACAAGTAGGGGTTTCCGGAAATGAAGGCCCGTGAGTGACAGAGCCTCTAGTGAGGATCAGAACATAGTGTATTGTATTGGGGCCCCCCATTCATGGAGAGATCCAAATCCTTACCTTAACGGTTGGGTGTAATGGACCGCTGCCTGCGCCCGCATTATGCAGAGGCTGCTGTACAAACAGCGCCCCTACGAGCTCCCTGGTTCTACTTGTTTCGAATTTTGGGGAGTAGCTGAATCTTTCTTTGTGGTCCTGATTAGATCTTGAAAAAGGAGCTGCTTTGACGGCTGGCTTCAGGGAGGGTCTGCTGTAAGGTTGAGGGTGAGGGCCTATGACAGGGCATCTGGGCTCGGGGTTTAGGGTGGTTCCCAAGGGTTTTTACAAAGATGTTGGACAAAAAGAGAGCCAAAACAAAAGAATGAGCAGAAATCTACGGTTTCAAGTTTATCCCTTGTGGTTCAAGAGTGTCCACAGGGTCTGCAATACAAGAAGGAGTGTTTATCCGAGAGATTGAGGGCTTGAATAGGGGTGAATGGCTCAAGGCCTTCGCGTGTACCGGTCTGTCAGGCGAATAGCTTAGGCTGGGTTGCTGTTAAGGAACTGTAAATAAACTGCTATCATAAGGAGACCTTACTGGCCCTATTACTTACCATATACTCATACTACATT
The DNA here is from genome assembly GCA_905231905.1 of Symbiodinium pilosum. Lineage (NCBI taxonomy): Eukaryota > Dinophyceae > Suessiales > Symbiodiniaceae > Symbiodinium > Symbiodinium pilosum. Next base: position 127,728 of record CAJNIZ010046593.1, read on the forward strand.
AGCCTAATTAAGTTCCTATGCCAATCATCGGACCACAAACCACAAATCTTTAGCATGCTCCATTAGCAATGAGCTGCTGCGAGCATATCCTTATCCAGTAACACTGTGCCTTGCCAAGCCCGAAATTGCAAAAACCTTTCGGCACCGCAGCCCCAATTTCGGCTGTTTTGCGAAACTTGCGGGCTCCAACATGAAACCAGGAATGTGAGAAGGACTTCTGTTGGCATCCTCTAAAGGGACCCCTTGTTCCCGAAAGCAACACAAACTCCAAGCCCTAAACCCCAGACAACAGACCCTGAACCCTCAACCGGCAAGCTTAGGCGCCTGGAGTACTTACTCTGGACCTGGGAGATCTGGCAGACCACGAGAGGCGCTTTGCGCCTGGAGAAGGACTTGGCCCGCGAGAAGGACGCAGAGCTCAGGGCATAGAGGATAGGGTTTGGAAGTTTGGTGTGAGTGTTTGGTCGGGATAGAACCTCTCGGAGGTTCTATGTACCGGCGGATAGATTTGAAGTTTGGCGGTAATGCTTCTGCCTACACGCCTAAGGGGTTTGGGGTCTGGCTTCCTCATGCCTGTTGGTGGAACGAGGCTGCTATGTTGCAAGAAGATGTAGCTCAAGAAGATATAGTTGCCCTATATACCTACAACACCTGGGCATTTGGTCATAGGACACCCCACCATAAAAAGGTTCAATGGTAGGATTAAACAAAAGACATTGGTTCAGAGTGCTTCGGAAGATTTTCTGGATTGTTAGAGTTAATTCTGTGGCCAAAATGGATTTGCTGGTTTTAAGCAGCTTCAAGACAGTGGTTTCGATGAAAGAGCTTGGGCCTCTAGTCTCCCCAAACCATACACCTAAGCAATATCAAGTCTGCGGGTTTCTTGCTTCTGTTTTTGGTGAGGTTGTCATGGGGCATGTCAGAATACTGTTCTTCACAGGGGGCTGTTGGATTTCTGCAGGTTTCATCTTGGCCTCGTAGCAACCCTTAGGGTGTAGGGTTTGGGGGTGTAGTGTTTAATTAGGGGTTCACGGTTCAGGGTTTAGGCGTATTCGTTATTTCCTGATCTTAATGCCTCTCCTTGGACTTGGGGCCGAGAAGGCCACGCAGTTCGAATGAGGTAGGGTCCTGAAGAACTCAGAATCGGGTTGTGGGGTATGTTATGCTATAGCTATCCAAGGGTTATCAGGGAATTGTGTGGGCAATCGTTGAGGCTTCTAAAGTGGTCGAAAGATCCAGGTATGAGTAGACGAGAGATCTAGCTGTGTAGCTTCGTGGATTCCACGCCTCATTTTCTCCTGTGTAACAGCGGGGTCATATTGCGGGGGCCCATTTTTTGGGATCCTGTAAGCATTTGGATAGTTGTGCCAAATTGTGAGCCAGCAGCCATCTATGCACCAACTCCACAGATGGGGCTTTAGAAATTGGGGGGAGTGGCTTTTTGAAGGCGATAGATTAAGGACCCTGCGTGCTGCTTAGCTGTACGTATAGCTGTTTTCTATTCTAGTCTAGATGTTCTGTCAAGAGTCAGTGCCTGAATCACGCTTTACACGGCAACCGGACTACTGCAAGAGGCCCTTTCGCGCTTCCAGGGCCTCTTCACGACAGCCTCAGCCATATGGCATTGCCGAGTTTACCGGAAAGCTCTAAAATCATCACCAACAGGACCTCCTAAAAACCAGCTACATTCGGAAACACCCGTACAAGGGTAGAAGCCCAAAGCAGATAAACCCTAAACCTTGAACCTCAAACCCTTGACCCCAAACCCTCGACCCTAAACCTTTAAGTCCGAGAAGAAAAAACCTTTAAGTCAAACCCAAAACCCTAAACCGTGTTCTTTGAGCCTGGGGGCTCGGCTTTCAGCCTTCGTAGCGCTTTGCCTCTGCTACATGGGAGTTCAGGAATTCCTATGATAAGCATTATAAGCGTTCATATAGGGATCATTGGGGTTATATTGGGGTTATATTGGGGTAATGGAAAAGAGAATGGAAACTATTATAGTGACAGAAGGCCGTCCCCTGTTTATGGTCGAGTACCTCAAACTTGCGCAGGCCACTGTGGCAGCGGTCAACCAGCAGTTCACATGGACCTCTCGCTCGAGTCTCAGTCAGTTCCTTTAGCATGGGAAGTTTCTGAACCATCCAGTTTTGTGTCGTCATGGCAAAGACCGAGAAGCATGCGAGTTATTGAGATTTCTGTGTCAGTTTCAGTCACAGTCTAGCTTTGCTGCCATGGAGATCTTGTCATGCTCTGAGGGGAGGATGCCGTGCACAGACTTCGAAAATTCTCGGCCCCGTGTGAACCCGTTCTTGAACTACTGTGGAGCTCAACTTCATGTCCTTCTCAAGTGCGAACTAATACCCCGACCGTACTATTGTGAAGGTCTACATCGCCCTCACCCTGCAACGAGTCCTGAGGCGAAGCACGAAAGCTGAAGCCCAAAGTTCCGTATGTACATACTAAAGGCAGGTCTTCAAGACTCTAACCCTAAACCCTAAACCCTAAAGCCTAAATCCTGTCCTGCACCTGAAGCCTTAGACCTGAAGCCCGAGACCCGCAACCCTAAATCTCACACCCAAGCTCCTGAACTCCTAACCAAACGTCCTTTGGAACCCTACTGGGCTGCTGTCATGTAAATAAAGTTGCCATTATACGGAAACCTTGCGATTTACGATATACCCATATGGTGATAACTTAATCCCTAAACCCTAACTCTATACACCCATATTATGGTAACTTAATCCAAGTTCCTTAACAGCAACGCAGAAGACCCAACCCTAAACTCCAATCCATAAACCCTAAGCCCTAAATGTTAGTTTCCCTTTTCTTTTCCATTCCATTTTCTTTTCCATCGTCCCAATTCTTTAAGTTCCCTTAGGCCCTAAACCCTACACCCTAAACCGCCTGTCGAACCTTTAGGCCAGATGGTTCCGCTAATGGACTTCATGGATCAGCTCAGGCTCACTGCAGACCTTTTACGGGTGCTTAAAGGTATATCGGAGTAGATAAGGGGGCAAAGGAGGGGTGTATACGGAGTATGTTGGGAGTATATTGGGGTTATGTTGGGGTTATGTTGGGGATATTTGGGGGGTATTTGGGGATATGTTGTAGGTATGTTGGGGTACATGGGATGATATGGAGATTGTATAGGGGGTATTACGGGCATCCGCCCCCATCCGCTCTCCCTAAAGCACCCGCAAGACTCAAAGCTAAGAAGTTCTGAGTGGTTTTGCGGGGGTGGGTTTAGGGTTTAGGGTGGGGCTTTAGCGGTTCAAAGGGTTTGAGGTTTAGTGGTCTAGACTTTTGGGGTTGGGGTGTAAGGGCGGTTTTCTTGTTGTTCAAAGGTTTGGCTCGGTTGTGGGTTGGTTTGGCTTCATATTGCAGGGCAACACAAACGCAAAACCCCTGAACCCCTAACCCTTAACCCTGGTGGCCCTCGTAGAAGAGGGGTTTAGGGTGTAGGAATTAGGTACTGAGGGGGTTTGCGGTATGGGTTTAGGCGTTGGGGTAGCCAAAAGGCGTCAAGGCGATGGATAATTCTCTGGGGGCTTATGGGGTGCCAGTTTAGGGTTTAGGGTTTAGGGCTTAGGGTTTGGGGTTTAGGGTTTAGGGTTTAGGGCTTATGGGGTGCCCGTTTCCCCGGTGTTGTCACGAGGATGGATGTGGTGAAGGAGCAGATGCAGGGCGACATTGTTCGAAGCTTGCTTCAAACAGCGCCTACAATAGGGATTATAATAGGGATCCTAATATTAAGACCCTTAAAAGGAGGGGGTTTATTAATCATGGGCTACATTATACCCTTCTTATAACCATTGCGTATTCTTTATTGTCATTAGTTTTTGTACTCTCAGTAGTCAGTATTACTGCTATAATTACAACAGTTACTCTTACTATTATTGTTCGGGGTACGATGTAGTGTAAGGTGTGGTTTTGCAAGGTTGAGGGGCTGAAGGTTAACGCGGTGCTAAACTGCTAATCGTCGGTATCCCACACCTGAAGGATTTGTTGCCGTTCTCAGCAAATTTAGATTGTTGGAGCTTGGGTTCGTTGAATTTCCAGATTTCAGTCTTTGCCCTAGTTTTGGCGGTGCACACCGCAGAGCCGTTTGTCATGTCTGCGTATTGCTACAAGACAAGCACAAACTCGGAAGGACAATGCCCGCGGCTTGAAGAACATGCCAAGCACACCCAAGTCAACCACTTCTTGAACTTCCCCGAGGTCCTCCGCTGTAAGCCCCAAACCTTCCTTACGTGGCTCAGGGTTTATAGGGATAATGGAAAAGAACACGGAAGCTGCCATAGTATATTGGGGCTAGATAGGGATAATGGAAAAGAAAATGGCAGCTACCATCGCACATTTCTTTTGACGCCCTCATGGAGTTTTCCATAAAGAAATGGGCCTAGGCTTGGGCATTCCTGAACCTTGAGTATCCAATTGCAAGTCCTAGATGTTCCTCAACAATAAACTTCTCATTAATATACATCCAAAAATCACTAATCCAAGGAAGAGAACTTGTAGCACAAAGTGCGCGACAGCCCGGTCCTTGATGGGTTTCTATAGGAGGTAGCGGTTTAGAGTTTAGAGTTTGAGGGTTTACGTTTCAAGGGTTAGGAGTTTTAGGGTTTAGGATTCAGGGTCTGAAGGACTAAGCTGAGTCTTTTAGTGTTTGCAGAGCTGGGCTTTAACGTTTCTGGGGTTTGGGGTTTTAGTGTATATAGGGTTCCTGAGGAATATTGGTGAGTGTCTTTGTTTGGTGTCCAACTGGGGGACGCGAAGTCAAATTCTTATCATGATAGGGTTTAGGGTTGAGGGTTCAGGATATAGGGTTCAGGGTTTAGGGTTTAGGGTTTAGGGATTAGGGTTTAGGGTTTAGGGGTAAGTCTTTGAGTGCGAAGGTCGATACCAACATGTTGCAAACTAGGTCAGCGTGAAATATTCGTGGTTTGGATCCTTTTTGATTTGTTCAGGCGTGCAACCTCAGGTTTCTTTTTTTTGGCCGTTGAGGGCCAAACAACCCATAATCTCGAGAAAATTTTGGAGGTCTCTAGAACATAAATCCGCAACCCATCCACTGAAGCGCACAAGCCATATGGCGGAGGTTTTAGGGTTCAGGGCTTCGGGTTTAGGATGCGAGGTTGAGCTTCAGCGGCTGCTGCCTTTGATTTAGCCCTAAACCCTAAACCTTGGGTGGACCCCACACCCGGTACTAGTGACAATCAGGGATCGTGGTATTTATACCAGGGTCTTCATATATTCCTATTTTACCACTATTACAGGGTGACCTAAACCCAGGGTTGAGGGTCTAGGATTGAAAGTGTAGGGCCGCCTTTCTCAGGATGTAGTAAGTGGATGCCCTCCGAGGTTTCATCAATGACTCAATGTGAGTAGTAGTTTATTGGGGGATATGATGGTACCCAATATAGAGTAAGACTATATCCTCCTTTTTGGGGTATAGTATTTTACATAAGGAATATTATCTTACTAGGTTTAACCACCAAAAAAACACTACTCGTGTGGTAAAGCATGAAATTGAAGGTTCTACTCTCTAAGTCCTCCCTAGGTAGGGTTGTGTGTTTGGGGGGACATTAGGAATATGTAGGTCTACGTGTTTACAGACGGAAGCTGGGGATGATGAAAGGTTTTGGGTTGAAAGGGGTTTCTCAACATCGTGGTTCCCTTTTGGGTCATTTTTCTTTCATGATCGTTAATGCCACTTGAGGGATAGCCCAAACCCGAATTAGAGTACACCCTGAACCCTAAACCGCGTAGTTGCTAGGGCTGGTGGCCTCCCCTGGAGCAGTTAGGTAACGGTCTACACCCAGCAATGCAGCTGTGCCATAAAGATCCGATTCCTGCGCCGAGGGTTTAGGGTTTATAAAGGGTTTAGGAACAGGTGTCATATCAGGTTCAGCAAGCAGTCCTCTAAAGACGCAGATGTGGGTAGTCTACTTTCGGGCTTCATAAAGGGCTTAGTAGGGACCGTAAGTGTAGGGGGCTCATCCCCAGTTTCTTTCTTGGCTGTTAGTAGGGAATAGAGCAATGGGGATCCCTATACTGGCCCTGAAAAACCCAGAATACTCCAGTGCTTAGCTGCCATTGCTTGATTCCCTACTAGTGGCCAGTAAGGTTGACCCCTCTAAACCCTAAAACCTAAATCCAAGAAGTTGTCCAGGTTTGCTTACTTAGCCGACCAGCTACGCTCGCAGCGCAAGCAGGCACCTGTTGTTCTTTCTGTTGTTCTGTAGCCTCAGAAAGGAGTATGGATATTTCCGGATGGATCTGTAGTTTAGGGCTTAGGGCTCCAGATGTTCACCGTAGCAACCGTCTTCCTGAGTCGGTAGAAGGTTATGCCTAGGACAAAAATAACATATCACTGGCTTCGCAATGGTGTAGGTCCTGCGCTACATTTCCTACAGTTGGAATTGCCATGTCTTAGCGCACTAAGTGGTGCAAGATTTCGTCCATCAACAGTGAGCCGTATCTTGCGATGGATGAAGACTTTCAGTACCATGGCCTCCTGTCTGGGAATCCAATTTGTGTTTTAACTTGTCGGATCATCATCAAAATTATGGTCGACACCCTGGGGTTTTGGGTACGGGGTTCAGCAGGGTTCAGCAGCATTTATGGATCTGCGGAATGCCTGTCCCAGCCAACCCTGAATGCCAGTTCTCAATGCGGAATCTGCAGTAGTTCTCGTTCGTGAGGCCCTTGTGGGGAGTGTTTGGGATTTAGAGTTTAGGCCTGAACTCTCCAGGAAAGTGAGGGATCACATTCGTGGGGTTGCGATTTAGGGGGCCACTGGGCCACTGCTATTGAAGCAATAGCCAGATCTATGGCTTTAGATCCTCAGCACTGACGTCTACGCCGTTTAGGTTCAGGCTGTATAGCGACTGTGTGTGACTTGTCGCCGGATAGCCGTAAGCCGCCTGAAACCAACGCCCCAGATCCTGTAAATCCGAGACCCCATAGTCTAAAGTTTAAATCATTCTAGATCCTGCGCTCTCAATGCCCAAATCTTAGACCGCAAATCCGGAGGCTCAACCGAAAGCCCCCAATCCTGAAAGCCAGCGAGGCAGCCTAAAGTTGCCAAGCCCCAAGCGCGCCCACGTGATTGATGTTGATACCTCCTTCCTTACACCCCAATTCCACCAAACCCTAAGCCAAAAACCCCAAACCCCCAACCCTTGGCCTAAAACAATACCCTAAACCCTGAACCCCCAAAGCCCAAACACCAACCCCTTAGCCCTTAGCCTTGAACAAGAGAACTCGAAACCCACTATCCATAAACTCTAAACCCTAAAACACTAAACGCCTAAAATCCTGAACCCCCTAAAGCTCAAAAACCCTAAACCCCAAAATCCAAAAACCTTAAACCCTAAAGCCCCAAGCCGTATAAACCCCAAGACCCAAGAACCTCAACCTGCCAGGAGCTGGACATGCTACTGAGGCTGCGGCATCTGGAAAATGAGGTGCCGGGGGCGATGTTCGAGTTTCGGGCTTTTGGTTTAGGGTCTGGGGTTTAGGTCTTAGGGTTTAGGGTTGAGGGTTTAGGGTTGATGGTTTACCCTAAAACCTGAACCCTAAACCCTAAACCCTGGAGGACTCAGGAGTGTGTCCCTATAGCGTGGATCCTATTATTTGTCCTGTGGGGTAGTCGGCGGGTCCGAAGTTCAAGAACAGGACTTCATCACATGAGGGACCGTTGACCGGGCCCAGGATTCTTGGAGCACAAGCCCAAAGCCCTACACCCTGAACCCAAGGCCCCAAGCAGTTTTTTCGGGTTTAGGGGCCCTTGAGGCTTTAAACTCACAATCCAAAGCAGCTTAGGGTAAGCCGGAGCCCTAGATTTTCTGGGCTGCTGTTAAGGAACTTCATTTAAGTTACTATTTTGGGGAAACCCAATGATTTACTATTCATACCTATTATGGTAAATTGATTTCAGTTCAACAGCAACCCAGCGATTTTTTGGGGGAATGTGGGGGCTTTTCAGGGCCAAAGTCAGGCAGGCAGTAGCGAGGCCCCTGTGACGGCTTGTTGAACGCCGTTGAAGTCCTAAAATCTCGAATAGGAACACTTATGGGTTGTTCTCAAAATTATGGGCCCCTTTCGGTTACAGGTTTTTTTTTTTTAATTACGGCACGAAATAATCAGATGTTCCAAAATGGGACCCTCATTTTTGAAGCTACCCTTATGATCACCGGGAAATCTGTGGATATCCCGGTTTCCACAGCGGATGCTCATTTGGATATCCTGCGTCACAGACGGGCCTGGCGCTTTCCAAGCACGAAGGGGCCTTGAAGGCACATGGGTGATCGTCAAAATTATGGCCCCATTCTGGGTACCCTGAATATTAGGTGCCGTATTATACTACTGACCCCAAAAAGGGACCATAATTTTGACAACCACTTACATACGACATGCAACGCGTAGATTTTTAAAGCCAAGTTATGCTTGGTACTGGGCTCTGGCGGAATTCCATGTAGTACCATCCTCCCTTTCGTGGTTTGCTAGCTCTCTCGCTTGCTTGGGCACTTCGGTCTTCGTATACCCTGCAGTAGTCATCAAGAATGTGGGTAGGGATTCAAGCATAGTAGTTTCCATTTTCTTTTCCATTATCCCTATATAACCCCATCTAATATATCGGTTTCCATTTTCTTTGCCATGATCCCTATATAACCCTAGAGAGGGCCTAAACAGACGCAAGACACGCTAAACTAAACCCTAAACCCTCCATACGGCCATAAGCCTGGTCTCACGCAACCCTCAACCCTAAGCTTACTGGTGCTTAGTAGGGAATAAGGGAATATTATTCTATATTACCCTGCATAATATATTCACCTATTCCCTACTAATCCCCAGCAAGTAAAACCTGAACCTCAAACGGAAAGAGTTCCAGACTCACGCGAGGTGGAAAACAGGCGTTCTAAATCAAATTCTCCATGTTTGCTAGATTAGGTAAGTAGAACCTGTCCAATGTAGAATAACCCCTTTCCTTTCAAGGGCCTTAATAGTAGGATCCCTGTTATAATCCCCATTAAGGGGAGGAGGTTTCTTAGGGGTCTGCAGTAAGAATTTCGCCTCGACCGCCAGGCCAAGGATGAGCGAATAGCCGTTCTGGAGCGCGAGATCGCCGAGGACAAGCACATCCACGCCCTCAAGGCACGGTTGTTAGGGCTTATATAGGGGCCTAAATAATTACCAATATTCTGGTTCCGCACTCCTTACAAAATTATGGTCTATGGTACCTTAAATTGACCTCAAAATGATATTGGTAATTATTTAGGCTCCTGTAGTAGTCAGGCTTTACCTGGACCCTGCCATGTAGTTCTTTTTTTTGGGTCTGGTATGGTTTTTCCGTCAGGACTCTTATGAGGGTTACCAAAAAGGTACTTCATTGGAGGGTCTGGGTGGGGTATAGGGTTTAGGGTATCAGGTTTACACGAATTGTGTAGGGTGCACGCCTGGAGTTTGAGCGACGTTTGACGGAGTTGCCTTTTTAACTTTTGCCCTATACAAGTTGTATTTATGTGAGCTCGATGCAAATTGTATAGGGTTCGCATCGGGAGTTTTGAGCAATTATTGACGGAGTTTCAGTTTTGACTTTTGTCCTATACAATTTGTATTTATCTGGGGCATGAGGGTATTTGGTGTACGGCATAGGGGTTAGGATAGTATATATAGTGTGTAGGGTATAGGGTTTAGGTTTAAGACGGTTAAGGGGCCATCAGGCATTCCTCAGTCTTTTCATATGCCCCATGCACCCTGATGTGTGGGTCTCTCTCACATGTATCCTGCTAGAATTCATTCTAGACCCCCCAACACTCCCCATGTAATATTCTTTTACGGATCACCGCTACAAGCTGAACCCTTCATATCCAGACCCTAAACCCTAAATTCAAATTCCCAAGCCCCAAATTCCTAAACCCTTAACCCCAAAGCCAACGCTTGCAGGGCATGGTCGTTGACCTCGAGACAAACCTCCGGACAGCCCTGCATTCGTCTGCGCGAGTTGTGGGGTTTTGCTTTAGGGGTTTAGGGTTTAGGGGTTTTAGGGTTTAGGATTTAGGGTTTTAGGGTTTAGGGTTTAGGGTTAGAGTTTTAGGGTTTCAGGGTTTAGGGTTATAAAGGAATGTCTAGGGGAAATTGGAGAATCACATGGTAAAGAACAAGCACAATGAAATGGATACCGGCTGTATATATTGGGGTTTATAGCTTTAACGCGGGATGAGTACTGGTATCGGTATTATGGCACTGGATTCTTTTCAGAATCGTGGTATACGGTACAAATAAGCCTCAAAATCATATTGGCAATTATCTAGAACCTACAGTAGAGTTATGGGTTCATGGCCAAGCATGTAGCTAGATAACCCTACACCTCAAACGCAAGTATATAGGTCCTAAACCCTAACCCTAAACCCTGGCCCTAAATCCCACACTCTCCTGGTGAGGTTGAAGAGCCAGTTGGCTAGGAGTTCCCCCGCTTTTCCTAGCTTTTGCTGTTCCAGGGTTGATGATGTAGGGATGTTGTGGGGTTTTAGGGTTTAGGGTTTAGAATCCAGATTTTTTCCGGACGCCTTCAGTTGATGCTAGGATGGATCCTAGCACGTCGGCCGTTTCGCGCAATGGGCTTTGCCCTGTTGTGTGGATTGGGCAAGTCAAAGAGCTTTGTTTGCCTTGAGGGAGTGTTTGGAATATTCTTGAATATTGTGGATGTGTATATCCCAAACTCAAGCCCTAAGCCCTTCAGCCTGAAGCAAACCCTACACCTGGTAGTGGATTCCATGTGAGCTACCGGCTAAAGTTGGGTTGTGTGGGACCTATAAGGGGATGTAGAGGGGGTTTAGGGCCTTGAAAAAAATACTATAACTTTAGTCCAGCTCATGTTCAATTTATCCCTTCACTCCCTACTGAAAACCAGCCAGTTGACCCCAAGCCTAGGTGGCTGCAAGCTCGCAGTTTCGATTTTTTTTGTCCATTTCCTTTTCCAGTTGGCTCTCCATCATTTACGCCATAAGCCCTAAGCCTTCATATCCCTATATCCCAACACCCTACTGCAAGGCCTAAACTCTAAGCCCTAACCCCCATTAACCCCCCTTCAAAGCTTCGTGCTCTTCGGAGGAGAGCCCTGGACCGCCGGAAGCAGCGCAGCTGCACGGCCGCAGAATGCGGGGATGAACCTTTGGTGACCCAAACCTTAAACCTATTTTTAGGGATTATGTGGGGGGGGTACATGGGAGTATATAGGGTCTGGGATTTAGGTGTCTAGACTCAAGGAATCAAGGTTCTAGGGAAAATGTGGAGGGTTTGGAGGATGTATATCGTGACATATATGCGTATGGAGATGTGCATATATATATGTATATATACATAGATACATATATATATATAGGTATACATGGAGGTCGCATGAGGTTCGAAATCTAGGTTCGAGGGGTCAGGGTTCGGGGAGTGGGGCTTGTTGTGAGGAACTGATCCCTTTGCTCTTGCCACAGTCGGATTATTGTTGGGATCACTAAGCATTGCTGATTGCAAGTCTGGGTCAGCAAGTATGGGTGCCTTTCCGGATTTTTTAGATGTCTTTGGGTGCCCATGAAGAAGACCCGCCGAGTTCAAGGGCATCTTCACTTTTAGACTGGGAGCTTGACCAATGTTTTTTTGAGGTTTCCAGTTTCCTTTCGAGGCTGTTCTCTTTGGTTTGGTCAAGGGTTAAAAGGGTTCTAATGGGAACCCTAAACAGGGAACCCCAAGAAAATAGCAGGAATATACAAGAATATGTAAGGATCCTGGTAGGTATATTCCTACTATATTCCTACCATATTCTTGGGGTTCCCTGTTTGGGGTTCCCAGTAAAGTTCCTTTGAGGTTGAGGGTCAGTGTTTGCCTGCGGCCTGGGTTGATGTATAGTTCAAAAACCAAATTTTGGGCAGACTCCCTTGGATTGCACGTCTTTAAGCGAAATGTGGCCTTGCCTACCGACCAAGTCATCACTTCAGTTATAGTTTACTATAACATACTAGACTATATATTATAATCTACTATAATCTGCCATGTTAGCTGGTAGAGTTGAAAGCACAAGCCGCATGGAGGGTTTCCCTGACTTGCTGTTCCCCTTCCAGGTCCAACCATGACTCTTTGGGAGTTCTCAACGTGTCTCCTTCAGACGGTCACAGAGAGCAGTTGCAGAGTCCGTGTTCGAAGTAAGTCTAGTGCGCGTTTGAGGGACGAAGCCTTGCTGAGGCCCATTGCAAATCCCAAAGAGCCGCATGATTACAGCAAGAAAGCTACCAGCAAGAACCTGTGCATGTTTGCACATTCGCATCCGTGGTAGAAGCACGTAGGTAGGTCAAGGCCGGTTGTGCCACCAAGGTTATGTCGTGCCGCCTGCGAATGGTCCTCGATGTGTACAGTGCGGACGGGAGACCTCGTTCCGTGGCTGGTCCCGTGGCCGTGTTTGATCAAAACATTCTGCTTCAGCTTCTTTGCGTAGCCTATCTCGTTATATTGGCTTCTGCCGGCACAGCCCGTTCTTGATATTGTGACTCACGGATCTGGGATGTTTGTGCCTTGAATAGCAGTTCTGGATTTGATTGGCTTGGGGAGCTTTTGCAGGGTCTCTAGCTGGGAATCTTCTGGTTCATGAGCTAAGCTGACTTGATTCTTAGTCTTAGTGGGCTTCCCGTAGCTGCTTCGAGGTGTTGTAGCATTGTGTGTCCTTTTTTTAACGTTCTAGGTTCTTTCCCTAGCTACCCAAAACCTCCACCTGAAGACCCCTTCGCCCCAAACTCCCAACCTACCCAGCCAGTTTTCCTAAACCCTGCAGCCCTAGAATTCAAATCCCTTATGTAAATCCTGAAGCCCCAAGGTTTAGACGCCTAAGCCTAAACCCCTAAACCCCCCAAAGCTCTTAGCACCCCAGGAGCTATAAACCATATCAGACCACATAATGCCTGTAGCCCCTAAGCTCCGCATATATCCCCTACGTAGCCCCAACGTCCACTTCATTGTCCTTCTTCTTTCCCATGTTGTTCTTCAATTTTCACTAAACCCTTAACCCCAAAGCCCTTTCGTCATGAATGCCTATTATCGCTAAAGCCTAAGACCTTACATCCTAAACCCTCATCCCGAAAATGCCTAAGCTCCCTATGTTGCTTACGTGGTACCCCCCCAATTTTAGGAAACCCGGAGATATGAAGCTCGAAAAGGCCCTGAAGCCTAAGCCCAGGAAGCTTCCGCCGGACGGCCTCACGCGGAGCGCGTCTGAGGCCCTTTGACGGCTCTGGTCGGGTTTTTATCCGGGGATTGTAGGCTTTAGGGTTTAGGGTTTAGAGTGGGCAGAAATTGTGTAGGGGTCCTAATATCCGGGACTTTGGGCGGGTTTTGGGCGACTTTCAGCCTAGTTTTCCTTAAGCTTGTGGTTGCTTTTGGTCCCCTGCAGTTTGGACTTACCCTGGGCTTAAGGGAGTCAAGGGTTTGGAGCTTTCAGGGCTTAGAGTTTTATGGGTTCGGGTTTTTGTGTTCAAAGTTTAGGCTGTAGTTTGAGGGCTTAGGGTTCAGGGTATCATGGACATGGACTGGAAAAAATGAAGCGGAACTTGAAATAGATGCTGGTAGTCGCCAATATCAAGATCTTGCTAACCCCCAATTTTGGACATCCGAATCCCTATGACCTCCTACATATACCCAGTTTCCATTTCATTTTCCACTTTCTTGTCCACTTGATTATTCTCCATTATTGGGGAAGTAAACCAATAGGATTCAGGGTTTTTTGTCATAGAAAACCTGGAATGATCCCAGAAGCAAACTTTGGCGTTTCGAAGAAACACCTGGACCATGAAGTGGTCAATGGGGTTCATTGGGGATGTAGAGGGGCTTTGGGGCCTAACATTTTGGGACCTTTGTGAATATCTCGGGCTTGGCGATTAGGGTTTAGGGGTTTGCAGTTAGGGTTTAGGGCTAAAGGTTAGGGGTTCGAGATCAGGGATTAGGGTTTAGGGATGGATTTCTTTTGAGGGACATGGATCTCTTACATGCCCTAGGCATATACACAGGTATATAGGCGTACAATACAGCTGTGTGCATTTGTTAAACAGGTATGCGGATATGTAATTAGGGTATACCTAGGATGCAGGTAACATGTGGGGTCCAGGGGTTTGGGCTTCAAAATGCCCGGCCTAGATGCACGATCGGGTCCTGTTTTGGGAGATGTCTGGAGGCTTGGGATTTAGGGATAATCCCTAAACCTTAAACCCTAGCTTGCTATGGACCTCAGGGTCGTGTATTGGAGGTTACAGGTTAGAAGCTGCCTCCAACCACTAACCTTACTGGTTCTTAGTGGGGAATAAGGGAATATAACCCCAATGTAATCCCGTATGATATACTGTATTCCCTTACTCGCAACTGAGAACCAGTAAGGATGATCCCTGTTAATCACTGTAAGTGGATGGGAAGGAGTACCCAAGGCATTGGGAATACCTGGCGCTTCTTAACATTGAGGGGTTTAGGGTTTAGGTTGGGTTTGGGCTTCAGGGTTGAAATTTGGAGACTGGAGAGCTCAGGCTCTGGGATCTTGCGTTTAGGATCTAGGGTTTTGCACTAAGGGATGTGGCCTTTTAAAATGGAAGCTGCAGCGGTTCTTAGATGGAGCTCATACCGGAATTCCAGGTGTCCCTGGTAGGGATGTATTTTGCAAGGTATGTTAGGAAGTCAGGTTGGGGTTTGGCGAATATCTGGGACAGTGGGGAGTTTTCGTAACTTCGGGGATATCTGGCCTTGGACATAGTACTATCCGGGGTTCAGGGCTTGGGAAGAAATGCTGAGGGATGACGGTTTGGGGATTAAGTTTTAGAGTTTTCTAGGCGTTCCTGGTAACTTTTGTTAGGAGGTTGCCGTTGGGGGTTAATAAGGGCCCTACCTTTCTTTGGAACGGGCATGTGCGCATGGCCGGGGTTAAGGGCTTTTCAGGCTGGTTGTGGGATGCAAATGGCTGAGCTGAGGCTTTTGTAATGGGGATTTCGAAAGTAGGTTAATGATGGGGATAATTGGGGTTATCATATGGGCTATTGGGGTTATGAACCTACTTACTAGGTTCCCATGGAAGACGACCCTTGAGCCAAGCTCGAGATATCAAAGTCTTAAGCCACGTGACGGCTGAAGCCAGAAGAATCACAATAAGAGGAGGCAAGATGTGATTTTGAACGGAATCGGAAAAAGGATGATCAACATGGTACCTAGGCAGATCTTCTGAGCTTTTTTGTGCTCTTTTGAGGCATGCCTCGTAACTCACTGCCTTGGGAGCTCTGCATGTCAGATTTTTCTCAAAATTCCAAGTCCTTACTGCAGAGGCTTGAAGAATTAGGACGATCATCCTGATAGTCATTATCTGGCCCAAAAGCCCAGTAACCCTCACCATGGCACTAACGCCTAAGCCCTTGATTCTGAGAATTCTAACCCCAAACCCCAAAACCCTAAACCCAAAGCCTAGAAATCCTAGTAACCCTAAACTCCACACAATTCAACCCTAGACCCTAAACCCTAATCCCTAGAACCCTAAACCCAAGATCCTGGCAGGTCGACCTCTCTCGCTCCGTGACCTCCCCCCTGGCCCCGCGGACGAAGACCTCGTTTCCGGAGCGAAGTCCGAGGCAGGTTTAGGGTTTAGGATTTAGGATTTAGGGTTTGGGGTTGAGGGTTTAGGGTTGAAGGTTTAGGTTTCAAGTTTTAGGGTTTAGGGTTTAGGGTTTAGGGTTGAGAGTTTTGGTTTCAAGTTTTAGGGTTCAGGGTTGAGGGTTGAGGGTTTAGGTGTCAAGTTTTAGGGTTTAGGGTTGAGGGTGTAGGTTTCAAGTTTTACGGTTTAGGATCTAGGGTTGAGAGGTTTGGTTTCAAGTTTTAGGGTAGGGTTGAGGGTTTAGGGTTACGCTCTAGCTGGTTTTTGGGATAAACGGACATGGAGTCGGGTTGATATCGGAGCATGAAAAGGAAAGTGCGGATGGATAGGGATAAATAGGCTCCGGTTTAGGACACAGGTGATGTTAGTTAGTAGGACATGAAGGAATTGAACAATCAAATGGATCTTATTATGCCAGTTGGGGTTACATAGGAGCTACCATAGGGGATCCATTCCTCCATTCCCTAGCAATGAACGTTCGTTCTAGGATAAGGGGGCCTTATACTCCACTTAGAGTCCCCACTATTAGTTGTTCTTTGCTCAGTGGACCCTGTCATCATTTCAAGACTATGGAAGTCAGGATATCCTTAGGTTTAGGGTTTAGGGTTTAGGGACATAGAAGTAAGCAATACCCCGAAAGTGTTGAGTAGACAGATTGCACAGTCGACCAGGCTTGGGAGGCATTTGTTTGACAGGTTCGATCCGCTTCTGGACCGCTAAAAGCTTCATGGGCTTGAGTTTTTTTTTTTTTCGAACGACGTCTACAGACTTTGGCTAGCATTCAAACGGGCTTGAGAGTTCGGGCGCCAAACCTGACCTCAATGAACATAGTGGTTTGTTTACTTAATACGAAAACCCTATTCTGTACTATACACCCATATCATGGTAGCTTAGTTTAAGTTCCTTAACAGCATCCCAGTTCAGTGGGTATTCATTGCAAGAAGCCCTTGTTTCATGTTTGTGCAAACTTCTCTTTCGGTCAGGTGCTATGGGCTTAAGAATACTTCCAGTCGTGTTGCTTCCTTGATTAATTTCGGCTTGAAGACGAAGCCCTACAACCCTGAACTCTAACATCCTGAGCCCTAAGCCCCCAAACCCTAACCATGAATCATGTTTGGGTGTTGGGTGCGGAACTTGTATATGTTTCATGTTGCCCTCTAGAGCAGATTTACAGGGCGCTAGCCCTTGAATCCCTTTTTAACAGTCGTAATCATGGTTCTAGAAACAGTAACGGCAAACACATCGTAATAATTGTGATATTATGCATCAGCACTGATAGCAAACATGTAGTAATAGTAAGACAGGGACTAGTCTCTGGAGGACCTTTCTGGAGGTTCCATGTGAGTTTGGGGGAGAGTGAGGTGAGGTCCGTGCCCTGCTGTGTTTCGCACCATGTGCAAGTCCATGAGACTAGTAGTGACATGGCCATGACACAGGGGTTAGGATTTGTACCATAGTCCAAACTCCTTAAAGGGGGCTATATAGGGGATTATAGGGGAGTGTTCTAGGGGTTCCTAAGGGGGATACCTGAAGTTTAGACAGTAGCTCATTTAGGCTTGGTAGTGACATCCCAAAACACATTATGAGGACACTGTACTTTTGGGGTCGTTCAAGGGACGTGCGGCATTCACGTTTTGAGGATTGACTCAGTCTTGGGTTCTAAAGCGAGAGCATGCCGAGTACCATCCAAGCGCTTGCTTCCAGGCAGAACTGCCCTTGTCGCCCTCAGGGCGCAATGCCTGAACACGTCAATCCCAATCTCCACCTCGACCCAGGAATGTAGTTCTCTTGGCGGATTATTGCGGCTTGTGCGTTCCTAAAAAGGTACGCATCAAGGTCTAGGCCGTCCGTATGCAAATCAGGGAAACAATAGCGGCGATGTGCACAGGCTGGTTTAAGGCCAGGTTATAGTAAGTCCAGGCAAGGTACCAGGATCCCCAGAACATTCCCCAGCATGTTCCCCTGTCCTTTGAATTTACAAAGCAGAAACCCAAAAGTCTGAAAACACAAGCTTCCAACCGAAGCCTTCAACCGGAATCCTCAACCCTAGACCTGAAAGCCAAAATCCTACATCCCCAAAGCTTAGGCCCTACGCCCTACACTAAGCCATAAACCCAACGACCTAAATGATTTCAGATTTCCAGGACGAATCGGACGCAGGCTTGGCCGGAGGAAGAGAAGGAGCCGAAGTTCACGGCAGTCTGGCGTTGAGGCGCCCTGCTTTCTAAAAGGGGGGACTCTAGAAGTTGGATGCGCCAAACATATCGGGGAAGTCGTGTGTAATGAGGGATGGGACCGTCTGAGATAAACATTTATGTAAAGATTGGGCTTGTTGTTGGAATCTTGGATCTGATGAGTAAAGGTCTAGGACCGATGATTTTTGAGTGTAGGGTTGGGCTTCACGTCGTTGATTCAAGGTGTGGTCTTTATGCCTGACAATTTAGAGTTTAGGGTTGGATTCAGGGTGTAAAGGTTCCCTGTTCAAGGTTTACAATATAGGGTTGGCAACTTGGGGTGGATGTTTTTTTGGTTTAGGAGGCTACAGATTTTAGGCTTGATATTTCTGGGCTCAGGGTTTACGGCTTGGGGTTTAGGGTTCAAAGCCACGCATATGTTGAACACCCTGGAAGCTTGATTTTGAAACAGCTGTGCGTCCCTTCCCGTCTCTGCATGATGCAGGTGCGAATGTGCTGCCAGATGAGCCAGTTTCACTACGTGCATCGCTCGAGTATACTCGCTCACTTGCCCTGTTTTTCGATGCAAAGAGACCGGCAACAGATACAGTAGTATGTTACTTTGTTCACGACATGCAGCTTCGTGTGAAGCTTGCACCGCAAGCACTTTAGACTGTATACCCTAGTGTCTGTCATGCAAGGTCTGCAGAATAGTCACCTTTGTGACAGCTGAAGCACGTTCTGATTGCCGCTCCTGGTTCAAGGCTGGTCTGTTCAATATTCAGCACATACAAAGCATGATAGATGATTTCTCCCAGCAAGCCTGTAAGCCTGTGCAACTCCAGACGCTGAAGCTACGTGGTAGGTTCGCTTATCTCATGCTGGCCTCCTGTTCAAACCATTGTTGCAGGCATGCTGTAGTTAATCATCAGCATGTGCTTCACTATGAGAATGCATTTTGTTGTTTTATTATCCGCTTAGCCTGCATGATTTCCATTTTCATTCTGATTCACAGTGCTGCTTTTACCGTTGGTGCCCCGTCCAGCTCAACATGGGCAAGCGTGCAGGGGCTGTGCCTGCGGCGGCGCCTGAGCAGGTTTCTGGGACCTTTCCTTCATTTTCCGGATGGTTCTTCTAGAGTTAATAGTGGTTCAGGGTCTAGTAGCTCTGTATGAGAGAGAGATGGAGGCTTGTGAGAGGTTTAGCCCAAATTAGGGTCCCCTCAAATACAGCACACATCAACAAGGATGTAGGTACACTTATTCATCTAGGTACAGGGTTAGGCGAACACCTGGACCGCCGGTTACGTGAGTTTAAGGTTGCGGGTACATATGAGGGTTTTGGACTCGTTATACCTGAAGATTCCCTGGGGCCTTTGGACGCCAAGTTGAACCCACAGCTTGATAGCCCTGGTCACTTGCGCATCGTGTTCTCGTGTTTGGATTCGAAGTACAGTGATAATTGGGTTTGTGTTGCTTTGAGAGCCCTCAGGGTGCTTTCAAATCGTTCCAATCGGACGAGCCCTGAGACTTTCCAGCAGGGGCTCTCCGAGCTGTTTGTGAGGAGTTCCTGAGCTCTGGGGCGAGGTCTTGATGATAATGGAAAAGAAAATGAAAGCTATTATTACATTTATTACCTAGGGGTAATATAGGGGTATAATATACAGATAGCGGTAAAGCAAATGGAAGCTACTATAGAATATTGGGGTTATGTAGGGATAATGGAAAAGAAGATGGAAACTACCATAGAATATTGGGTTTATATAGGGATAGTGGAAAAGAAAATGGAAGCTACCATAAGCAAATGGAAACTATTATAGAATATTGGGGTTATATAGGGATAATGGAAGAGAAAATGGAAACTACTACAGAATATTGGGGTTATATAGGGATAGTGGAGAAGAAAATGGAAACTACCATAGAATATTGAGGTTCTATAGGGATAGTGGATAAGAAAATGGAAGCTACTGTAGAATATTGAGGTTGTATAGGGACAATGGAAAATAAAATGGAAGCTACTACGGTCCAACAGCTCTGCCTCCTTGTACCGGCCTGTATATGTTGCACTAGCGTTTATCATTCACTTCCCCAGTCGGTATCAACTTTAAGGCGTCTCTGACTGCGGTTTAGGGTTTAGGGTTTAGGGCCTAGGGTTTAGGGTTTAGGGTTTAGGGTTTAGGGGTTTCTGACATGTATTCTTGGTTCTCCGGGTTCCCTACACGATGCACCATGATTTTCGGTGTAGGGGGAAGCATGAGAGGTAAACGTGGTCTTTGGGGAATGTCCTGTCAATTCCCGAGCACTAAGCCCGCAGGTTCTTCAAGTGAAAAGCAAGTCTCCTTTTCCGAGAAATGCCTTGGGATATGCTTTTCAAAGTTCTGGTCATCACGACTGCCTGCCGAGAATTGTGTACCCGAAGTTCAGTTCGACGTTCAGCTCTACAAGCCCCGAATCCTAATCTTAGACTATGCCCCAAATCCTAAATCAGAAGCTCTGAGTTCTCTACCTCAGTCCTAGGACCCTTTATGACCCCCAAACCTTGAACCTGAGGCCGCTGAGCAGCCGGTCGAGGCGCATTGAGTCTAGAAATTCCCGGGGTATAGATCTTGGCTTCCAATGTTGTGTAACAGATGGCCCGAAGTTCTGTGCTCCAGATGGATATGGTAGTTTCCCAAAATGAGGGGACCCCAATTTAGATCCCAAAATANNNNATGGGGACCCCCAAAATAGTACCCTAATGTTGGAAAGCCCCATATGTATCATCTTTATTACTACTCTTATGGATGTTACTATTATAGCTATTATGATAACTACGCTTATGGATGTTATTGTTATGGCTGTTATAAGTATCATCTTTCTTGCTACTCTAATGGATGTTATTATTTTTGCTATTTTCATAACTACTCTTGTATTGGCATTGTCGCTTGTCGCCATTGCTATTGTTACCAGCGGGGTAGTTCGGGGGGGGGGGGGGG
>CAJNIZ010046594.1:0-38113 GCA_905231905.1 Symbiodinium pilosum
CACCATGGCGGGGGGGGGGGGGGGGTTGGCCAGGTTGAGGTGTGGCCGGTCTGAGGCTGGATGCCTCGGCGAATAATACTACTCAAAATACAAGTCATAATAGTAATACTAATAGCAATAATAATGGAAGTTGCGCTCCTTGGCTGGAGATTGGAGGACCGGCGGAAGGAGGCAAACCTGGTGGCGAGGGACGAGCTCGCGAGAATTCGCTCCCAGAAGGAGCCATACTGCGCATGAGAATGCGTCTAAAAGCTACTACTACTACTACTGCTGCTACTACTACTACTACTACTAGTACTACTATTCTTACGTTGATTACTACTATTAGCATTATTATTTGTATTTCTATTCTTTGTATTGCTGTTACTATTGTTATTACTACGATTATTCTTACCTTATTACTATTTTTTATGGCTGTTTTTACTACTTTTATTATTAGAATTACTGTTCTTACTATTGTTTCTATGTTTGCTATCATTACTGTCATTACTGTCACTACTATCATTACCATTTTTGCCCTTATTACTATTACTACTATACATGCTTGGCAGGATCGTCAGGGAGAAGGCAAGATGCTGTCCCAGTCTAAGACGCTTCGTTCATTGGCTTTGACACTCGGTTTCCCGGGGCGAAGATCCCTTAGCTGGTTTAGGGTTTAGGGTTTGGGGTTTGAGGTTTAGGGTTCAGGGTTTAGGGTTTGGGGTTTAGGGAGTCGGCACACTTCTTGTAGAATCAGTCCTGGAAGGTCTCTAGACTATGCACCCTACTCACCCTAGTCTGGTGATGGTTTCCAGATGAGCTACTGTCTAAACTCCTAGTATCCCCCTTAATATACCCCTCTAGTAGTCTCCTAAATATTCCCCTATATAATCCCCCTTTAAGGAGTTTAGGCTATGGCTCAGATGATGCCCAGAGTTTTGCGGTATCGAGGCTTTCCTTGGCGGAGGTCAACACGGAACGTTTGGCTCTCAAAGCGTCAGCCCAGACCCGCTGAAAAGGCAGATCCCCAGTTAAGCCCTAAAGCCCAAATAACCCTAAATCCTAAATCCTAAATCCTAAGCCCCAAACCCTAAACCCCAAACCCTAAATCTTAAGCCTTAAATCCTAAACCCTAAACCCTAAACCAGGGCAGCTGCTTTCCATGGCCCAGGCCGTGGCTACAAAAACCGTCAGGAAGCGCGGACTTGGGCCAATGAGGCTTGAAGCTAATCTTGCTGGGGGTTAGTAGGAATATGGGAATACAGGGTTCAGGGTCAATTTAGGATTTAGGGTTTCGGGTAAGTAGGGAATATGGGTATATAGAGGTAACATAGGGATAATGGAACAGAAAGTGACAACTGCGGTGTTTTAACAGGGTTCAAAATCAGGGTTATACGAGGGAACAAGGGAGTATATTATCAGAGTATATTGTCACCGGATTTTATAGGGATTACATTCCGCTTATTCCTTGCTAACCCCTAACCCCTTGCAAGCTCCAGCGCTTGTATGCTGTCGAATGCTGTGGATCGACAAGCACCTTTGGGTCCAAAAAGGAGGGCCAAGCTGTGTGCCGAGCTTAGTGTGCCACGAGTCGCTTGCATGGTAGCGGAGCCTTCTTGAGTCAGAGGACTCAAGGGGGCTCCAGGAGCTTTGGGATTGGAACCTGCGTGACAGCGCGTTAGCAGGTTACGAGCACAATGTCGGAACTGCGCTACAACAAAGATGGCGTGCCAGTGTATGATGGCTCGCCAGAGCTTTTCGTGGCATATCAGCGGGCAGCCCTGACATACGCCGAGACCATAGAGTGGAAGAAACGTAGTCTGGTGGGACCCAGACTACAAGCAGCACTTGAAGGAAGTGCCAGACTGGCAGTCGAGCATATGAGACCAGGATGGGTGTCACACCCCAAAGGTGCTTCACAGCTCTTGGAGTATCTGAAAAGGCAGGTGCAGGCACCCACCTTGGCTGAGGCTGGCAGGACCATGTCGAGATTCTTCTATGGCATGAAGAGGCGTCGGGGCGAAGGGATGGCAGCTTGGATTGTTCGTCATGATGAGGCACTCCTGGAAGCAAAGAGGACCTTGGCGGAGGCCATACATGAGTATGGCCCGGGGATGCCAAAGGCCTCAGCCAACAACCGTACAGGATGGAGGCCTCCAAGCAGAACTCCTACGATTGAACCCTCCTCCGAACCAGGAGGTCCCGAGACCGCAGAAGCACCTGAAGATGGCAGCCTTGGAGAGAACGAGGACGTAGATGGCCCAGACAGCCATGCAGCTGACCCAGAAGCCTGGAGTTGGCAAGACAGCTGGTGGAACTATGGCAGCTGGGACTACTGGTCCTGGGATCAAAGCTCTCAGGGTGGCTCCTATCATGACTGGTCCGGTTATGGAAAGGGGAGCCAGACAGCTTCGGCGCAGGCAGAGAAGTTTTTGCCAGATTTTGTGATTGCCTGGCTTCTATTGCAGCGTTCTGGATTGGAGCACTGAAAGAAGTGTGATTGTGGCAAATCTGAAGAACGACTTCAACATCGAAAAGGTCAAGGCAGCCTTGAAGCTGACATGGCCCGATGAGGAGCTCAGGCGTCGGGATGGTGGCAAAAGCTCAGCCACGTTCGCCACAGAGGAGGCTTCTCTTCTGGCAGAAGATCAGGAGGAGGAAGCCTATGAGGCCATCGAGTGGGATGATCCCGAGGATGGCTACGCCTACCACGCCCTCGAGGAGAGCGCGCAAGAAGCTCTGGCAGCACTACAGGATGCTCGTCGCACCTTGAAGGATGCTCGGGAGCAGCAGGCCCAGATGCGCCGCAACCGGAACTTCTACCCGGCGAAGGGTTCTGGGAAGCAGCGCTTTGGGGACCACCGGCCCCCCCTCAAGTGCTTCAAGTGTGGAGGGGCACACTTGCGCAGAGACTGTCCCGAGCAAGGAGCTGGAGACAAGGCTGGCCAGCGTGTGAACTTGGTTTTCCTAGCTTCTGCGGAGGCACCAACATCAAGAGCTGTGGAGCCAGGATGGACAACCGCTATGGCTATGGCAGCAAACCAAGATGATGAGACCAGTTTCCTGACCTTGGAGCAGATCGTGCGAGATGGGAAGGCCATCATTGATGGCGGAGCAACCAGCAGTTTGGGATCCGAAGAGGCACTGCAAAGGATTGCACAGCTGAACTGGGAGAAAAAGGGCGTCGACGGCATTGATATCATTCCTGGAGAAGCACCTTCATTCAGGTTTGGAAACAACGCAAGACACTCTTGCATGGCGACGGCGCTCCTCAAACTGCCCATCCAGCACGTGAACAGTCAAATGAAGATACATCTCCACGACATTCCAGGTCAGCCAGTTTTGCTCAGTGTGCGTAGCCTAAGGGCCCTCGGGGCCGTGATCGATTTTGAGCGCAATGAAGCAGTTTTCAAACGGCTTGATCCGCAGAAAGTAGTGCGCCTCGAGACCACAGAAAGTGGTCATCAACTTTTTCCATTAGTGCAGGATGTCCTGAGTGGAGCCGATCATCTTCAGCAGCCATTTACTTCCTTTGGAACTCAGCGCTCGACTCAGGCATCCACTACTTCAGCGTCCGAGTAGGGACAGCACCTTCTGGTGGCACATGGCGCCACAGATCACCAGAAGGACCGTGAAAAGAAAGAGGCGCCACAGGAAGTGTACAGGTGTGATTCACTCTGTAAGCCCACTAATCAGGGTAGAAGTAAGGGTAACCACCAAGTCCAAGCTTCGAACGACCAGTCTTGTGCAGACAGCGGAAGTAGGATGTCTAAAAGGGCAAGTAGACAACATTGTGAAAAGCAGGCCCAGGGGTTAATGCAGAGAAAGGCCTCTCAAGAAGAATTGCTAAGGTTCCTCCGTAAGGTACCATGGCAGGACTTCCAAAGCAGCCCTTCGCATGTGAGGTCCACAATAGATCAACACATGGAGAGATCGGGAGACACGGCCTGTGTGATGTTTGGCATGTATGCACAGGGGAGCTTTCGTGGAGTGACAAACACCACTAAGGAGTGCCCCTGGATGATGCGTGTCCTGACTTCTGTCCTCCATGCTACTGATCCTCAGCATTGTTACACCTCCATGACGATTTCTTGGAATGCCCAATCTGAACCTCACCGAGATGTGTTTAATTTGGTTGGTTCCGAGAACTTAGTTGTTCCCCTTAAGAGACCCCAAAAAGGTGGTGAGATTTGGATTGAGAATTCCAACCCCCATCCCAAACGTAGGACCCTGACCCTTGAATGCAATGGACATCCGGTGTTAGGGGAGCTTCGGGATCTTCAAGGGCCAGTCAGCTTGAACCCCAAGAAGTGGCATGCTACTAGACCTTGGCAAGGAGATAGAATGGTGTTGATTGGATATACTCTGCAAAGCCACAGTCTTCTGAGTCGTAATGAGGTGTTGTGTCTGCGTGGACGAGGGTTCCAATTTCCTTGGAAAACGCGGAGTAACATCTCAAGGAGTAGAGAGACTGCTCAGCCAGATCCAGTCAGCCCATCGCCAGCTCCTCAAGCACCTGTTGAAGATGCCAGGTTCAGCGATCACCAAGAAGGAACTCCAAGACAAGCTCCTCCAGAGGGGCGAGGAACCACCCACGGGGTGGACCAAGACGCAACTCAAGGCACGACTCCTCGAGCTGGAATCCGAAGACCCGCAGCAGATGACCGAGAAGGAGGCAGTCACCATCGTCAACCGCTACAAGACCAAACTGGCAATCAAGGAGGCGCTCACGGAGCACAACTTGGAGTTCAGCGAGCACGCCAACTCGGACAAGCTCAGAGCCATCCTCCTGCAGCACCTCATGGAGACAAAGGTGCCCGCCACGGCACCCAGCTTCATGGGGTTTGGGAAGCACTCAGCATGGACATTCAGAGAAGTCCTCACGCACGCAGCAGGATACACCAAGTGGTGTCTCCAGACAGAGGAAGAGGAGGCCGGGGCTCACTGGAGGCTCAAGAGATATGCGCGGTGGGTGCGGATGCTGAGCCAGTCTCAAAGGACTCAGATTCTCGAGAGCACCCCTCCGCCAATGTCGACAACACCTTCACGAGCTCCCAAGACGGCAGGTTACCCAGCCCGGAGGTCGGAAGCAACAGCGTCCAACCAGAGTTGGGAGGTGACCAGCGATGCGGAGATGACTCGAGAGAGTGCATGCGGCAGCGACCAGTGCAGCCGCATTCAGGAGCTCCAGGAGGAGATGACCAAGCTCCGGGAGTTGATCCTGAGCCAGAACGCGAGATGAACCAGTCTGGCCAGTCCAGCCGGACCCAGGACAAGGCCACCGCGAAGACGGAGATCCCCGCGAACAAGATGGGCCGCACCAAGGAGACCTGAGTGAGACTCCTGAGACACCTTGTTTTCCCATCCCGGCCGATGCCGAGAATGTGCCACCCGGCGAGATGTGCCGACTCACTTTTAAGGTTGCGCGTAGCATAGGTGAAGAATATGATAAGGAAATGGTGTTGTCGGTTCAGGGTTTGGGTTGTAGCAAGGTGAGAGTTCTGGAGGTTGGGGACTTTGATGGGGTTAGTGTTGGGGATGAGTGTGAACAATTGTTTGGTAAAGGTTCGGCGCTTCGGCTTTCCTCTTGGAACGGTGGAGATATTGAGAGTCTTGCAGGGAGGGCCTCAGTGATTAAGGTCATTGACGAAGTACGACCGCAGTGTGTGTGGTTTCGTCCTAGTGTGTCAGCCTTTTCGCCTGTTCAAAAGTTAAACCAGAGAACTCCCGAACAGATTCTGAAGCTCCAGGCCAAGCAGGAACAAGCCAAGCGTCAGTGTGAGGGATTGGCAGAGGTTTTTCGGGCGACGGCCGCGAGAGGGATTACTGGTGTGATTGAAATGCCAGAATCCTCAGAGACATGGCACCAGCAGTGGTACATACAGTTATCTAAGGATCTTGGGTTGTATGAAGGGTGTGTCAGGGTTGCCAAATGAACCTTCGAAGCTACCAAGGAGCTCTGGTTTGTCAGGGCTGGGGTCTTGCGAGTACGGATGGTGCCTTTGTTCAGAATTTGTCCTTGGCTTGTGATGGCAAACACTCTCGAGTCCGGAATTTGGCCGCCAGTAGTTTGTGTCAATCCGGGTATACCAGGGAGTTTGCTAAGCGGATAGTCAGGTACGTGGAACGTCAGGAGACCTGGGCACAAATGGCCCAGGACTTCAGACACCCCAGAGAAGAGTGTTTGGCGGCACTTGGCACTTGAGTCTTCAGAAACTTCCAGCATGGAGACTCCTGTAGAAGGGATACAAGACATTCCAGCCGAGGAGCGCAAGCGGATTTTCCAGCATTTGCGCAAGATTCACTCTGCGACAGGGCGTTGTAGCAATCAGTACATGAAAGCTAGCTTAAAGCGTAGAGGAGCTAGTAAAGATGTGCTGAGATGTGTTGATCATTTCCGATGCGATGTGTGTGAAGAGCATAGTAGGCCAGACCCCCGCAGTCAGTCGACGTTGGTAGATATTCCCCCAAAATGGCATACCTTGCAGTGTGACGCTTTTTCATGGAATCACCCTGAAAGTCAAGAGAAGTGGCAGTTCATGCTAGGCATTGATGAAGGCAGTAGACTGAGAGTAGGTCGCCTGCTGTTCCAGCATGCGAGTCGAACCCCCGGGGCGCAAGACTTTATAGAGTACTATGAGGGACATTGGTTCCCCAACTTCGGCAAGCCACAAGTTCTTCGTCTTGATCCTGCAGGGTGTTTTCGAAGCAAGAGTCTGGACAGGTATTTAGCTGAGCGACAGATTGAGGTTCAACACATTCCGGCAGAGGCTCATTGGCAAATCTCACTCGCCGAACGCTCCATTCCCGTTAAAGCAATGATGACTGCACTAGTGTCAGAGCAACCTCAAATGCAGACCTCTGAGGCCTTTTCGCGAGCTCTTTGGGCATGTAACAATCGGGATCAATACCATGGATATAGTCCCTTACAACATGCTCTTGGAAGATCGCCTGATGAACTGGGCCATTTGGGGGAGAATAAGCTTAGAGAAATTCGGTTTCAGCTGAGTTCGGGGTTGACGTCAAGGCAATGCTCACCGCTGAACGGGTTTTCTTGGAGGAGCAAGCAAAGGAGAGACTTCGACGAGCAGCACTTTCGGGAGCCAGGACCATGAAGCATTTCTGCCCGGGAGATCTAGTGTGTGTTTGGAGAAGGATGACTCCTAGGGGAGATAGTGGGGGTAGGCACTTTAAAGGGGGTCAGTTTGTGGGACCCTACCGGGTCTTAGCGACGGAGACCAGAGCGGTCTCTGATGGACAGCTAAGAGCAGGACATGTCATTTGGCTGTACAGGGCAGGACAATTGATAAAGGCAGCACCACAGCAACTACGTCCCGCCACCGCGAGAGAGGAAGCATGGACCGAACTCAACAATCCCGGCGCCATACCGTGGACCATCTCCAACACCTTGCGACAACAACCACCTCATCAGTATGAGGATGTCACCAAGGATGTAGGATCTATGCCACGTCATGCCGAAGTTGAGGAAGAGAGAGAGAGAGAGAGACGAGAGAGGACTCCTAGACGACTGGTAGGCAAACAAGGCCCTCAAGGTTCAGGAAGCTCTAGCGCCGTCCAAGCAGCTGGGACCTCAAAGCGGGGACGTAGTAGTGAGCCGCAAGCCGACACCACCACGGAGAGCGAAGACCGACCGCTACTTTCCGACGCCCTGAGGGAATCTAGGAGTAGGAGTATCCCGCTTCGCGGAAACGCCAACGCCCATCAGAAACCTCTCAGTAGCACTGAATTCTTGGAGGAGTGTGGAGTTGTCTTCCCTGAGGAAGAGAGTGCTTTCTGGAACACAGAGCGGCCCTCCGTGAGTTTCTCAGTGGGGTTGCCAAAGGTGGGAACTCGGCAGGGGAAAGAATGGATTCGGGATATGGGATGCTTCTTTGTGAAGCAGCTGAAACGACAGATGGTGGAAGTGTCTGAACGCCAGCTGTCAGCCTCAGAGCTGGCGGGGTTTAGGCAGGCCAAGAACAAGGAAGTCAAGAACTTTGTGATTGCTCAAGCCTTTCAAGCCCTTCCTCCTCACCTGAAACCTTCCAAACAACAAATCCTCAAAATGCGTTGGATTTTGACATGGAAACTTGATGATCAACCTGGTGAGGGCGGGCCACTTAAACGAGATGCCTCAGGGAACCCCCTTAAACCAAAAGCGAGAGCGGTGGTTTTAGGGTATATGGACCCGGAGTACGAGTTTAGGCCCACTAGCAGTCCCGCGATGACTAGGACTACGAGGCAGCTTTTCCTACAAACATGTGCGAACCTTCGATTCTCCGTTGAAAAGGGGGACATCAGCGGGGCGTTTCTTCAGGGAGACAACTTTGGCGCAGATCGGCCCATGGTGTGCGAACCATTACCTGAAATATGTGAGGCATTAGGAGTTGATCCTCATACCCCCATGTTATTAACCAAGGCAGCATATGGCCTGGTTGAGGCTCCGATTCAGTGGTTTCTCTCCATCTCACGCTTTCTTGAGAGCATTGGAGGAGTGCGCCAGCTTTCGGATCCTTGCTGTTGGGGCTTCTTTGACAAAGAAGGAGTTCCCATAGGATACGTTTGTGGACATGTTGACGACTTCATGTTCGGAGGAGGACGTAATGACGCAGCATGGAAGGCCATCAAGGACCAGATCCAAGCACGGTTCAAATGGGGACAGTGGGAGCAGAAGAAGTTCCTGCAATGTGGAGTGCTCATTGAGGAGACGGAGGCAGGGTTTGAGCTCAGTCAGCCTGAGTACTTAGATGCCGTCAGTGAGGTCCACGTGAGCAAGGCCAGGTGGAATGATTCGAGTGCTCCCGTGACGCAGCACGAGTTGTATCAACTTCGCAGCGTTCTTGGAGCGCTTTCTTGGCATGCCAATCAGGTAGCCCCGCAGTGGAGTGCCGCAGTGGGCATGTTGCTGTCCCGGACTAACAAGGGGACAGTCCAAGAGATCCTGGACACAAACAAACTGCTCAGGAAAGCAAAGTTGGGACAACATCATAAACTTCAGGTGCATAGGTGTACCGACACCAAACCGTTGCTGGCAGCCTGGGCGGATGCCGCAGACTCGCACAGGCCGGATGGAGGATCCACGAAAGGTATCTTCATTGGATGGGCATCGCACCATCTGCTCGATGGAGACCTCGTCCCCATCAGTCCCGTGTTCTGGCAATCGGCAAAGATCCAGCGGACGTGCCGGAGTTCAGGAGCAGCTGAGACACATGCTGCCATTGATGCAGAGGACGAACTGTTTGCCATTCGGTTTCAGGTTCAGGAGTTCCTGGGAAGGCCCATATCCCTGTGGAAATGCAATGATGCTGTGATGGATGTTGATGGAGTGTTGATTAGTGACAGTAAGAACCTGTATGATCGTCTTGCTCAAACCGTGTTGACCCTCAAGGGAGCTGAGAAGCGTACGGATATTGAATCCTTGTGCTTAAAGGAGTCAATGATCGCCACGGGTTTGAAAATTAGATGGGTTAATGGAGATAGTCAGCTTGCGAACTCCCTTACCAAGGAAAATGAGCCACATCAGTTGTTTGAGTACTTTCGACGTAATGGATATTGGAGAATAGTTCATGATCCGCAACTCTTGTCTGGTCGTAAGAGGAAGCAACTCGGACTTGGGGCTTTGGACAAATCGCAGAGTGAATCCATCTGAGGATTCTTAATTTTTAATTTTGGGGGCGTGCAAGCTCCAGCGCTTGTATGCTGTCGAATGCTGTGGATCGACAAGCACCTTTGGGTCCAAAAAGGAGGGCCAAGCTGTGTGCCGAGCTTAGTGTGCCACGAGTCGCTTGCACCCCTAAACCCTAAGCCCCAAACCCTAAACCCCAAACCCTAAACCCCAAACCCTAAACCTTGAACCAGTATGTCACCACTGGACCGTGTTTCTAAACATTTCCGTGGACGCCATGCTGCGGAGAAAAGGTCCCATAAAAAAAACCTTGAACCCTAAACCCCAAACCTTAAACCCTAAACCCCAAACCCGTAACCCAAAAAAACAAACCCTATCATCGCCAGTAAGTAATGCTTTCATGATCTTCTACGTGTCAGCGAAAGGCCCTGGAGCTTTTTCAAAAGCAAGGAGACAAGAAGCCCGCGGCCTGGGGGGCCTAGCTCTCCAGTTTAGGGCTTAGGGTTTAGGGCTTAGGGTTTGGGTTTCATGTTTTATTTTCGTCTGTTAGTAGAGAATGAGGGATTATGATTCCTACATAATCCGTATATAATATATTCCCTTATTCCCTGACAACCCTAAGCCCTAAACAATAAACCCGAAACCTTAACCCTATATTATGTATTATGTTATATCACATTATATCATGTTATTTCTGATTGTATGTATATTTCCCCGTATTCCTATTAATCCTCAGTAAAGCTGAGGATGGAGGCTTACACCCTGATCTGCCTACTGAACATCAACATGCCAGAGCCTCGAAAAGCCCCTCAGAAGGGCTCGGGCCTTGATAATATTTGTTTGCTATATAGGGGTCATATATATATATATACATAAAGGGTTATATGGGGGTAATATAGGATCTGTATTGGGTTATATAGGAATTATATTGGGATCTACGGTTCTGCCAAAGGTTGTCATTATCGTCGCTGTCGAGGTTCTTCTGGTTTTTTCTATCAGATTATTATCAGGACTCCTGTTTCATTATTGTTCTCCTTCTTTTGTGCGTTTCAGCTTTTCGTCAGGAAGTGGCGAGGGGACAAGAGTATCAGTGCCTTGGCACAGATTTCGTTTTGCGGTGCTCATGTGAGCTGTTCGCATAACCATGGTACATATGATATCTACAAGTTGTAGCAGTATTTGTTGGGAATGCAAGTGACAAACTCGAAGTGCTGAACCATAAGCCCTGAAGAGGGGTGCTGACTTCTGAGTTTCCATTTTTCCATTATCCCTATATAACCCCAATATATAGCCTGTATAACCCACTATGGTAGTTTCCATTTGCTTTTCCATTATCCCTATAAAACCTCCAAGCTGCCAGGTTGCCAGGAGGGACTGGACTGTGCCCTGAGAGCCAGGAGACGAGACCGCGCGTCAAAGTATTCAGGGTTCAACGAGTTTGAGGGTTTAGGATTTAGGGGCTCAGGGTCTAGGGTTCAGGGCTTAGGGTTTAGGGTTGCGGTTTAGGGCTTGGGTGTGTTGGAGTCACATGTAAGACTTGGCGCCTGATTGGTGCTTCATTTGAAGTTTCCTTTGAGTCCTGATTTTCGCTGTTTTCGGCACAATGTTCTCGTCACTGCCCCGAGTTGTCAGCTATTTCCGTGGTTCAAGCTTTTTCCTTAGTCAGGTTCATGGCAGGGGTAGCAAGATGTGTGGGGCTTCGCTTGAACCCTAAGCCCTAAACCGCAGGAACATTTTCCGTGGCATTGGGGACAGGCCTGAGTCTCAGTTGGCAGGCACTTGATTCTACATGTTTCTGACTTGTCCCGGATCCCTCCTTTCAGAGGGGGCCGGCTGGCTGGCCTGGCCCTTGCCAGGCAAGAAACCATGCAGGAAGGCAAACAAGAATCCTTGGCGTCATGACCACGACAAATTGATTATTGTTGCCTTGAGTGTCTGATTACCAGCATGGTGAAAGTGCTTGACAGCTGCAGCAATAGGAGAAACCCAGAAAGCATCCAAACTCTGCAGCCGCGTGTCAGCGATGACTCTGCACAAACAAATAGACGACACTTCTATAGAACCCAGTATGGTAGTTTCGATTTTCTTTTCCATCATCCCTATATAACCCCAATATATACCCTATAGAACCCACTATGGTAGATTCCATTTTCTTTTCCATTATCCCTACATAACCCCAATAAGAATGCCCTATGTCACAACGTGTATATCCCATTGTAGTAGTTTCCATTTGCTTTTCCACACTCCCGATATAACCCCAATATACTCTATATAACCCATTATAGTAGTTTCCATTTTCTTTTCCATTATTCCTATATAACCCAATATGTACCCTATATAGCCCATTATAGTTTCCATTTGCTTTTCCATTATCCCTATATGACCCCAATATATACTTCTACAAGCCCTGTATATACCTTGCACCTCCCTAAGCGCTCTATGAAATTGTAGAAGATTCTGCACAAAACGTTGTCCTGATACAAAGCTGATGAAGTCTCCGTAAAACTACTACAACTATAAACCTCTACAGGCCCTGTATGAACACTATAAGACTCTCCAAGAATTTGTGCACCCTCCAGAACTATGAAACCCATGATCCCTCTGCAAACAAAGCTCTCTAGCAACACAATCGCTCCAGAAACTTTGTTCAACCACAAAACCAGGCGACCACCGGACCACAGGACTTGTTGCACTACAAACCTTCCACTAACTTCAATGAAGCTACCAGACCCCGGACAGCTGGACCACCGGGGGCAACACTATACACCACACAAGGACCGGAGGGCGGGGGTCATAGTCTGTATTATTGACCCTTGAAAAAGAAGTAGCGGGGAGAGGGGGTTGGGTCTTGAGAACACTCCCCACACCGCGATCCCAACCCTGTATCCCTGCACACCTAAACTCTGTATCCC
The DNA here is from genome assembly GCA_905231905.1 of Symbiodinium pilosum. Taxonomy (NCBI): domain Eukaryota; class Dinophyceae; order Suessiales; family Symbiodiniaceae; genus Symbiodinium; species Symbiodinium pilosum. The sequence goes on from CAJNIZ010046594.1 coordinate 12,517, forward strand.
TGAAACCCTGAACCCTTAACCCGTAAACCCTAAACCCTAAATCCTAAACTTTAAATCCCACTTCAAAACAAGTGCCAAGGAGAGGCGAAGGCTTGGCCATGCATGGCGTGGCCGTAGCCCAGGTCAGAGTGGCTTGGACTTCCAAAGAAGGTTTTGGTGTTTAGGGTTTAGGTTTAAGGTTTGGGGTTTAGGAATTGACATGGAGTTTATATCAGCTATGGTCTAAACTCCTCTACAGGGGTTATATTGGGAATAATATAGGGAGCGTTGTAGGGTTTACTACGGGGGACATTAGGAGTTAGACGATAGCTCACATTAACACAGAGTTTATGCGGGGTTTTCATGGTTTATATGGGGGTTGTATAGTACGGTTGGTGTAGGGCTATTACCCCTTTCTGGGTCCCCACAGGGGCATCAAGATACGGATACAGGGAAGATTCCGGGATATGGTAAAAGAAAATGGCAACTATTATCCAGGGTTTAGGGATAGATTGCCAGAACAAGGGAGAATCACATGGAAAAGTGGAATGGAAGCTACAACATATGGGGGGTATAGCCATAAAGGGGAATGAAGAGAATCATGTGGAAACTACAATTGTTTGGGGGCTATAAGAAGCAATTTTGCAAGGCTATACAGGGGTTTAGAGGAGCTACATCGGGACTTTTGTTGTTTTTGGAGTCGTGGGTTCGGGTTTAGGGTGTTGGGTCTAGGCTAGGGTCTAAAGATTTCAGGGTATCTAAGGCTTAAAGCTCAGGTCCGAGCATCCAAAGTCTCTCTGAGCTTTGGAAATCTCCATTGCTCTCTAGCAAAAAACAGAGCATAAACTAAGCATTGACCATAATAATATTAGTAATAATATAGATCTCGATTCTAATCCCATATAACTCCTTTTGTAACCCATTACAATCTCATAAAACCCCTTATACCCTATTGTATTCCCGTATAACCCCTGATATACCCTATTGTAATCCCATATAACCCTTTATATGCCTATTACAATCCCATCTAACCCCCTCATATGTCCTATCATTATCCCATATAGCCCCTATTATAATCGTGTAAGGCAGACATCAACGACGTTGTCCTGCAAGGGGCGACGGGTGGCTGGTTGGTGGGGGACCCTTTGCTGTGCAGAAGGAGTCTTTGCAAGGATTTCCTGCAGGCTAAGTGAAACATTTGTGTCAACATGCGTGCAAATTACTGGTACTAGTGTCATAAATCATGAGGACAATGGTTAACTACGCCATTTCCTCGAAAGAGCTGTAATCTAGCCTGAATAGAGCTCAGCAGTTTCAAGTATGTATGGAACTGAGACTTGTCATGTTAATGGCAGAATCTGGTAGATAAGTATACATACATGCACGCTTTATACACTCCTATAACATCTGTACATCTATAAACACACACATATACATATATATCTACATCTCTGTGTCTCCATCTAGATGCATATCTAGATGTATATCTATATTTATCTTTATATACATATACATGTATGTTTGTCTTTCGGGAAAACAGGCATGATTACTATGATACCAGTTTTGCCACTACTACGATTTTTTATAATTATTATTACCATTATCATTATTCTATATTATTCGAAATACTATTGTTACTACTATGTCTTGTATTGGATGCCCTGAGGCCGCAGCCTCCGAAGCAGCCTCGCACTCAGTGTTGGCGGGTTGGGACCGCCAGGACGCCTCAAAAAATGCTATGAAGCACGGTGTTGTTTTTCGGATGCATAGGATAATATAGCGTTGAAGGGTTATATGGAGGAAATTCAAAGCAAAAACAAAAGCTGCATTTCTTATTGGATGCAATCACTTTGAACAGAAATTATTTCGATTTTCGGGATGGCTTCGTTCCTCCTGCCGCCTTTGCTACGGCAACCACGACAATGGCGACAGCTATCATGCCTTGTGTGTACTGTGTACTAGCTGTGTTATGATGACTTACCCAGCATGATTGTTGTTTGCACCGTTTATCTTCTACGACGACGCTGGCGGCCGTGGCTGTGGTGCGGCAGTGAATACGAGGACACCAGTCACAACACCAGCAGCAACGGCAGCGACGATGACGACGATCACTTAACGTAAACGCGGAAGGGCCTGCGGAGGGGGAAAACCAGGAGTTTCAGTGGCAGGTTAGTATTTGGGGGCTGTCTTGCAATTAGCGTGGTAAGAGGCCAAGCTCTTCCGAGACAGCGGTTACCTGAAGATGGATGCTTTCGAGCAGGCCACGGGCTTAGGTCAAACTTGCGTTGTGCAGCGAGGTTGCTAATTCTGCAAGTGGTACTCGAGGTTTGTGTCGCCCAGTGGACTTTGGGCATCAACCCTCGGAAGGACAGCGCCTCATGTCTGCTAAAGCGCACTTCTTGGTAGCACCGTGCTGCGTTGAAGGCCATTAAGCTCGCCACAGAGGCCATGAAGTGTGGCTCTCGGAGCTCTGCACTCCCTAATCTTGACCCTAGGCCCTGAAGCCTGATCCCCAAAATCCTTAACCCCAAGCCCTAATCCTCAATCCTCCAGCCCTCATCCCAGACCCTAGGCCCCAAGCCTAAACTCTCTGACCCAAGGACCCTAAAGCCTAAACGTTCAAATCCTGAAACCCTAAGCCCTTCAGCCCCTAAACCCCCGGCCGGACTGGAGTCCCTTTCGTGCAGGCGGAAAATGGCCGTAGGGAAAAACACAAAACCTGAATTCCATTATCCCTATATAACCCCAATAATATACCCCACATTCTATCTACTTAAGGGGGACTATAACCTCAGTATCTACCCTATCATAATAATCCTGAACCCAAAACCCAAAACCCTAAACCCTAAACCCTGAACCCTAACCCTGAACCCAAAACAAGGCGATGCGCCGAGCTACGTAGCCGGCAGGAGTCTGCAGCACTCAGCGCCGAGGGCTCATGGGGATGATGGGTTGCTATGGGAGGTGGTTTGGGGTTTTAGAGTTTTAGGGTTTTAGGGTTTTAGGGTTTTAGGGTTTTAGGGTTTTAGGGTTTAGGGTTTAGGGTTTTAAGGTTTAGGGTTTTAGGGTTTAGGGCTTTAGGGCGGTCAGGCATGATATGGGGGTTATTTTGGGCGCTGTCGAAGTCATTCATTATGAAAGGGAGTCAGGGCCTGTGAATCAGGAAATACGAGGGAGAGAGTTGGGAAATATGCAGGGCAAGAGTCGGGAAATTTGCGGGGCAGGAGTCACGAACCATAAAGGCGGGAGTCGGGAACCATGGAATCATGCTCTTAGTCGAGCATGCAAAACAGGATGTAAATTTACATGCTCTTTTGCGCAGAAACTACATCCCTGAAACTCACAAACCATGCGTGCTGAGCCCTGGACCCTATGTCAACCCTGGAACCCTGATGCCCTTAATCCTGAAACACACAGACCACGCCTTTGGGGGGTCCAGGCTGTAGGGTCTACGAAGTATGTGTTGTGCCACCTTACAGTCAAACGCACGCAAAAACAGCTTTCAATATATTCGGAAAGTAAAATCACCGATGCGGAAACTAAACTCACGGCATGAGAAGCTGTAATCGCTTGAGGGGGGTGGGGGGGGGGGGTAATCTCGCTTTAGGTCTAAGTATTTGGTTTCAACAGGGGGTAACATTCGTCCGGGCCTCCTCCAAGAGACAAGGCCTTACAGAAGTTCACATTGCTGTTCCATTTTGTGATATAAGAGTCCAGGGATTCGGAGCCCGCCAAAAGCTAAGGCCTTACAGAAGTTCGGTAGGGTCTATGTGTTGCACCACCCTACAGTCAAACGCACGCAAAGACAGCTTTCAATATATTGGGGCTCCAAAAGCTGCAGGGAAACTAAAATCACCGATTCGGAAAGCTCGATGTCGGATCCTAGGTCTTCGCGACAGTGGCCTTAGCTTTGGGAGTGCTCGCACATGAACAGTCTCCCAACACGATCTTGGGGTAGGAAACATCATGTAAATTTACATGACGTTTGGTTCCATATTTCCCGACTCTGGCCTCCGGTCCTTGCCGACTCCACCCCCTTTTTTCCCGACTCTAGCCTCCTTTTTTCCTGACTCTGGCCTCTTCCTTGTTTCCCAACTCTAGCCCTCCTTGTTCCCGACTCTCACCCTCCTCATTCCGACTCATGGCGAACGACTCGGCTAACACCCGGGTCATTTTTAGGAAGGTATAGGTATACAGGGGTCGTACAGGGGTATAGCGGTATATAGGAGTGTTGTATGGGTAAACGAAATGGACATTTTTTTTTTTTTAATGGAAATGCGGGTTCTGTAGGGATATGTAGGACAATGTAGGATCTAGAAGTTCCGAAAACTGTGGTCCCTTTCAGGAACTAGACTGATATTCTAAGTCTATGAGGAGACCCCTGTTTATGATGTAAGGAAACCCTCATATGTTTGAAGGAAGTGCGGATTGCTCAGTTAGGCTTGCGAGCGTAGACATGTAGACTCGATATAGTAGTTGCAATTTAATTTTCATTTCCGCTCCTTGTGATTTTTCATTGTTGGTATAACATCCCCAGATATAGTGGTTATGTAGGGTTTAGATTTTGGGGAAACAAATTGAAAAGAGGGAACAAAGAATGTAAACTGAAGTAATGTACCGAAGTATCTGCCGTGTATTTCGGACCACAGTGCTCCATTGCTCCCGCACAGGCACGCTTGCAGAGGAGGAACTCGCACATGTGCCACAAAAACAAGGGGTCGTCATAGGTGCCACGCCACTGCTGGAACTCTGAAAATGCCTTGCGACGCAAACGATTTCTTGTCAGCAGCAGGTGTGGACCAAGAGAGTAGGGGCTGCTAGACGGCTGGAGCTTTAGCCAACAGTGGATGGGGTTAGTAGCTGTCTTCGTATTGGTTCTCATTACATGCATGTGCTTCCAATGAGGTTCTCGTGCAAGCGCACTTGCAGCTGAAGGAGAGCCGACGTCTGGCACCAGCTTTCGTTACGAGCAGTCAGCTGTTGGGACGGTATGGCTTGACGTGGTAGACTTCTCGGGGTGTGTCGCGAACAACTTTGGTGCAAGCAGGACAGGTCGCAAAATTGGATGAACGAGGAGGCCGCAAAGGCCGTGCAGCTAGCCAAAGATGGCCGTGAGCTGAGGGGTCATCCAGACCATAACGTTGTACATACTATTATTGCTACTTCTGCTATTACTATTAAATTTGGCATTCCTGGTGAATCCTGGCCCAAGGCTATGACCGTTTCCGAGAAATAGGCGAACGGTTTGGGCAGGCCGAACAGAAGGATAGAATATCATGTACGGATTGTTATTTTGGGGTACGATATAGGGATTAGCTTAAAGGGCTTATATAGGAAAATGCAAAAGAAAATGGAAACTACTATTTAGGGTCATTCGGATCGCTAAAAGTTACATGGGATCACACAGGGACTCCTACTGTACACTCATTCTTGGATTCTAAACCCTAAACCCTAAACCCTACCCTAAATCTTACCCCTCGAGAGCCTCCCATCCTGCGTGCCATTGCTGCTGGGGCCGTCCTGCGCTACCGCTGTCCTGGGGCGCGCCGAGCGGCCTTCCCGACATCACCGTTGCCCCGTTTCGCGCCCTCCCGCTGGATTACCTGATTCTCCGCAAGGCGAATGTCAGATGTGAAGGATATCCCAGTCCCGGGGCAGATGGACCTTGATCTCAGCGATGGCGAAGAGAAGGACGTCATTCATGTCCCCTCCAAGAAGAAAGGACGTGAGGATGTGAAGGCAGCCACCTCTCCGCAGAAGAGGCCTGCTCCGGATGCGGAGAACGGGGTCACGCTGGCGTCCATCACTGCGCTCCTGCAGGCCCAGATGCAGGAGATCCGGACGAATCACAGAGCTGAGTTGAACGCCGCCATTAAAGCCTCAGAGGAAAAGATCCAAGGGACAGTCCAGCTGCTGAAGAGTGACTTCCAAAAGCAGATCCTGGACACCAATGAGGGCGTGGCACAGCTCCAAGACACGCAGAAGTCCCTGATGGCACGGATAGATGTGCTGGAGAGGGGGTCCGCACCAAGAGGTGCTGCTTCTGAGCTTGCGGAGAGAAAGCCCACCCTTGTATGGGGGGGCTGGCGGGAAGACACGAGACGCCAACTGATCCTGAAGGACCTCGAGCATGCAATTGCAGATATGAACTTGCAGGATCAGCTGGATGGTCAGCCATGGGTCCCTGGCTCCCGGCACTCCATAGCCTTCCTTGAGTTCGAAAAGCGCCAAGGAGAAGACGACAGAGCTGTGCAGTTGCGCATGAACGGGGTCACTCGGGCGGTGGCGGCGGCAGGGATCAAGACCGAGAACCTCCAAGAGAATCGTGCCATATGGTGTGCGGTCAGCAGAGCCCGGCAAGACAGGGATGGCAATGGTTCCCACGCAGGGAAAATCCGCAAGCTCCTGCACTGGAGCAACACTGACATGAGCCTGGTCGACTGTTCCTACAGGCAGGGCTCGGTCTGGCTTCAGGACACCATGGTGGGAAGCGTCACCAAAGCTGCCCCTAACGTGAACGTGCTCAAGGGCAAGATGCAGGGCTCGTGGGTAGATGTGGCGGCCATCGCGAAGATTCTGGGCAAGCAGAAGGATCAGCTGGAAAGGCAGTGGGAGAACATTGTGCTTATGTGGGGGGGTAACTGATCTACGAGGCAAGAAGCTGACAGGGTGCCATTTTCAGGTCCTCCAGTTGCGAGACAAGATCGTGCTGAGGGTAGGGTGAATGGCAGGGCTAGTGGTCGTGACGACAGGTTTTGTGGAGATCGTGCTGAGGGGCTCGAACTCCTCGAAGGGGCTCGCCAAGGTTCGCGAATGTCTACGGCAGTCCTATCTCGGACACGTTCTGATGGCCCGGAAGAGTTTCCTTGTGATGAAAAGCGTCCCTCTCCGAAGGAGAGGCAGTCTTTGAGTGTGATGGATGTGGAGACTGAGCAGCTGTCCGAACCGGAGGGCTGCGACCATTGTACAGATTTTGTGGGCTATGTGGCAGAGGGTCAGGTTCAGATTGACGATGCTCATTACTCTCCATCGGATTGTGAAGGCATGCAGAAGGATGATTCCTGTAGCAGGGAAGATGGCCCAGAGGTTGCTGCGGCCAAGGAGGGCTCGAAACCCACGCAGTGCAATGCCCTCTGGCAGCCAGCGCGGGTAGTCAGCGGACCCAAGTTCTTCAATCAGAGCCACCTCCTCCGTGACACAGTGGAGTCCTCTTGCTCTGCAGTTGACTATAAAGGAGACTGCAAAGGATCAGATGGGGTGAGCGACTGCAAGAGCCAGGCAAAAGAGAGTGTCCTAGTCTCCAGTTGGAACGTGGCTGGATGTGGTGCAAGGCAAGTCAAGCTCATGCTCAGTCATGTGGTTGCGTCCGACATTGTGTCCATCCAAGAATTCCCCAAACAGCCCCCGGGGTGGAAGGTCCTGCTGGGGGAGAATTTCTGTGGGGTATTGCGGCAGAACTACTTCATGTACCGAAGTGTTGGTGTGTTTTACCGCAAAAGCAAGTTCCAGCTGATCAAGAAGATTGGGGTGTCGAGAGGGATATGGGTTAAGCTCAAGCACCTTTCAACGGGGGCAATGTTTGTGGGTGGGGTCGGTGCACTTGCCCAACAATGAGACGCATGACGAGATCCGGGGGCTTCATGCTGAATTTCTGCGAGTGATCCCAGACAGAGAGCCACATGTCGTAATGCTGGGAGACTACAATGTGCAGTTCTCATGGAAAGAGTCTGGGGATGAGAGTGTCGTGCCTGCAGTTCTGTCCACCAAGTGGGCGGCACTGAGACAGCAAGCCGCCGAAGTTGGATTACAACAAGTTTGCCCCAGCAAAAGGTGCGTGAGCGTGGCCACCTTCCACTCCAGAAAGGAAAACGTCGCCAAGAGGCAGATTGATGGCGCGTTTGTTCGGGATCTCCAGCATGGTAGTCTAGAAACACAGGAGGGGAGCAGACATGAAGTCAGCGCAGACCATGACAGAATTCAGATGAGGGTTTTTCTGGGGAGGAGACAGCAAAGGGCTAGAACAAGGGCTGGAGGGGTCAGAGTGGTTGCCACACCCGTCCCGCCCCAAACCGTGGTCACTCAGGAGTCCCTTTGTGCACTGGCTGCAACACACACCCGCCCACCCCGCCTGGGACCTATAAGTTTCAACCGAGTGCGGCTACACGAATGCTTCAGCAGATGGCGAAACAGGGAAACGATGCAGAGAGCTGGAAAAGGTATAGGGTCAGCCTTAGGAAAGAGAAAGATGCGTGGAAGGGGGAGAGGGTTGACAGGGCATTTGAGGACTGGAGCCTGTGCAAGAGTATGACGAAACCGGGCATGGGGGGAAGAGTACATGGCTACCAATGAGAGTGAGGATCCTGTGGGGGAGATTGTGCAGCACTTCCATACCATTTTCTTCAGTGAAAAGGAGGTCGAGAATATGAAGAAAATGGAATCTCTACTACATCGAACAAGTTCCCAGGAGCAGTGCGCTGAGTTTACCACGCAGGAGGTCAAAGATGCAATTATGGATGGTAAACAAGGCAAAGCTGTAGGCCCTGATCACGTGCCTACGGAGATGCTGAAAGACATGTGTCAGCATGATTGTTCACTTGTAGCCCTCACTACGTTCTTCAACGATATTCTGCGAAGCGGAAACATCCCCCTTGATTGGGACTTCTCGATTACCACGCTGCTCCCGAAGGTGATCCCCCCGCAGCACCCCAAGGAATTGCGGCCTATTGCGCTGGCTTCACATATCAGTAAGGTCTTTTCGAGATTGCTCATGACGCGGTTAGCAGCCCCCCTCAGCATCAAGGGCCGCAAGCAGCTGGCGGGCAAGCATCGACAGCCTGCTGAATTCTTATGGTCAGCGGTTCACATGGTCAATCTGTGCAAAGAGTGGAAGAATGACGCCTATATCCTCAAACTAGACTTGAGAAGAGCATTTGACAGTGTGTCCAGATTGAAGCTCGCAGAGAAGATTATTGAATGGGCGCATGGAAAGTTTCCTTTTGAGGTTAGGTGTCTTATTTGGATGCTCATGAGCGGAGATATTGTCCTAGTGCTCCCCTGGAGTGACCATGAGATGAAAGCCAACATTGGCGTAAAACAAGGCGCCGCCGAAAGTCCAATCCTCTTTGCAAAACTCCTCGATGACCTCCTCAGTGAAGTGGGCTTGGAAGCGGACTCGGCGATCCTCTCAGAAATCCCCGATGACGGGGCTTGTTACATGGACGACGTACTGGGGTGGAAGTCCAGCATCTTGGGTCTCCAAAGGCTGCTTGATGCGCTCTTACTAAAACTGGCGGAGTTTGGTCTTCATGTACAACCCGCTAAGTGTCAACTCTTGTGCATCTAAGGGCCGCGCAACAAGCCACTGATCATCGAGGGGCAGAAACTTTTTCCGTTGCCTGAAGGAGAGCCTTTGTTTGTCATGAACCTTCCACTAGGGACAGATGCCACAGAAACTCGCCTCCTGGAGTATCTCATTGACAAGTCCAGGAAGAAGTTTTGGGGGATTGTGCGTCTGCTAACATCAAGAGCTCCTCTAGGGAAGAGAATGGCACTCTTAAACAAGGTTGTATTTGGAGCGATGCGATGGATAATTGGTGCACTCTTCCCCACGGTGCAAGCTCAGCAGATGCTCAACTACTTCCAGGTTAACTGTGTCAGGATAATGATGGGGATCAAAAGGGACCGCAGGAACTGTGGGTAGACTATGAGGCTCGATCCCTGAGGGCAGCGAGGGTGATGGTTCATAGGGTTGACTCACGTCGATGGGGTGACGTTCACGTCGATGCCTATTGGGATTTTCTCGGGCACCGCGCAAGAGAAGGGTTGCGGGAAAGTCCCTCGATCTCTGGCCTTCTGGCTGGGTTTCGAGGACTGGACTGGTGGCAGGGACAGCAAACCTTGAGTGGCGGCGCCCGGCGCCGTCGCCACTGCCCACATCTCATGAACTGTGAACGTCGGGTGGCAAAGACTACAGGGACAGCAGAATGGCGTCAAGTTGCAACCAACCGAAACCAATGGAGGGGGCTAAGTTGTACGCTGTCACCTCAAGCTGGAGAGGATCATTCACAGTAGGAAACTCGGTCACATTCACACATCTGCACCTATCCTGGCAAAGTCAACTGTCTTCCCGAGGTCCAGGACCCTGACCATCTCACCCCATTTCTGCTTTAATGCTCTCAGACTTTTGTACCTGAGCCATGGCGTGTGGTAGACTCGTCTCCTATGCGACCTGGACCTTCATATCATGGTACCTCGCTGCCGTCTCCCAAGCACTGGGGCGACGCCATCTTTGAGTCACAGCGTTGACAATGTGATTGCAATGCACAATGCCGAGGCAAAGTTTGATGGCCTGCAAGATCAGACCGTGAGGGAACGAGCAAAGGGAATGGAGGCTAGAGACCAAGGCAGCAACCCCTGGCGAAGGAATGGCGACTTCCACGAGCTGAACCTCTCCTATGTGACCGCGGTTGCTAACCTCACCCGGTGTGGTGACTCTGGGTCGCACGAGGAAGAGGTTCAGGTAGATGACCACCCTAGCCGATGCCAGCGAGAGATGGAGCATGGGCAATCTCCACCAGGCGGATATGGAAGAAGACGAGTGCATGACCTATGTGAAGGCCGACCTCATCTGGAATACCGAGGTGCTGGCGAACGCGGCAGTGAAACAGAACCAAGAGGGCAAGGGTTAGAACGAGCCGAAGGTGTGCAGGTAGGTGACCACCCTAGCCGATGCCAGCGAGAGCATGGGCAATCTCCGCCAGGCGGATATGGACGAAGACGAGTGCATGACCTATGTGAAGGCCGATCTCATCTAGAATACCGAGGTGCTGGTGAATGCGGCAGTGGAACAGAACCAAGAGGGCAAGGTTTAGAACGAGCCGAACGTTTTGGAATACGGGAACGTAGTGATCTCGGGTGCTGCTCGGAACGAAGGGAGATGGAAGAGGACACGGAAGAAGTGATATTTGTCCAAAGGGACAAGAGGGCCAGATCCCCATCGCCCAGAAGAAGGCGACGGCGCCGCAGGGAAGAGGAACAACGCCGCAACAACAGGCCAAAGCGGCCATGGTCAAGACCGGAGGCATAGAAGAGCAGAGCCTGAAGAAGTCGAAGAGATCCCGGACACGGAGGGCCGCGGCATCCACGGACCCAGCGCCGATCGCACCGCCTCTGCCCAACCTAGGACAGCTTCATGGCAACGTTCGTTGGTGGGCCGACATCATAGGATTCACAAATCCTCTTGACAATGATGAAAATCAAAACATCCTGTCTCCCAATGTGAGCCGAACAATTGTTGCGAATTTACAGCAGCAATCTGAAAGTGAGCGGACATCCTTGATCCAAGCGCTACTCTCCTTTGTAGGCCTGCTAATAGCAGAGCTTATGAAAACAGTCTCGGACGCGCAAACAGGTGAAGAGGTGGTCTTACTTCAGTGGGCGCCAGGGCTGACAGACGAGATGAGCTATATGCAGGTTGGCACCATCACGGCGCCTGGCGTCTTCGCTGGCCTCCTGCAGAAGCTGCAGGACGTCCTCGAGAAAATGAGCGCTGGGAGAAGCGCAAGGATCGCAAAGTGTCTGATGAAGCTCATGACCGACCACAGAGTAGCTCGATTACCGGTACTGGGCAAACGCACAGAAGATAGGCTGGATAGGCTAGCTGCTTTGCTAGCCTCTTTCGCAATGGACGGAGTGAACTCGACTTTGTGCAAGACCATCCTCAACAAGAGGCTGAAGCTGAAGGGTCAGAAAATACGGTGCCAGCCTCGCCAAGGCCTCAGCAGGAGGAGCGCATCCATGTCGATGACATCCTCAAGTCGGAACAAGGGAGGGTACACGTGGTGGTCCATAGGCGAAATGGATGATGACATGGTACGCAAGAAATATGGGGCCGATGGACTGGAGGTGTTCTACGCTGCCAAGGTTATGAGCTAGGAAGTGGAGGCCACGCTCCCGTTGCCCAAGGAAGAGGTCGTGCGGACTATGGAGGGTCAAGGGAAGATAGTCGAATCTGATGAAGAGCGCAGATCCAGGGAGATCATGGAGGGTGCAGTGGACAAAAGGCCCGGGTATGTGGAAGTGCATGTTGCGGCTACTGCGGAGGGGGAAATGACGGAAGAAGTGAGCCTCCCGAAGTGGGATGAGGAGTCAGTGCGGGGAGCAGAAGCCGTTCTCAGGGACAGGGTGAGGACGGAAATGAAGGAGCAGATAACCAAGGACTCGAGGAGGAACATGAGACACAGGAGGTCGATGAGACAGACCTCATGCAGCGCATGCCCATGGGGTACTCGGAAGTACTAGATCGATTGCTGCGGCAGCTAGAGAACATGCCCGTGGATAGAGCGGCGAGACATGCGGAATTCCTGGCGCAGCACCTCGCTGACCTCCGCAGGCCGGCGCCCCACCTCTATCGTCCCAGCCTACTGGAGAGACAAGCTAGACTGGAAGCACTCCTCAGTGTGTTCATGGACCAACGCGTGGACGCGCGTGAGGAGGAACAGCAATGGTGCAGAGACGAATGGGTCGGTGTCAGGCCCTTCTTGGAAACAATGGGAGAGGGAGAAGATGAAAGTCAGGAAGAGGAAGGCCATGGCTTGACAGAGACAAGAGACCCAGCACCTGAACACCAGATTGTCGCTATTGAGGATAGCCAGGAAGCGGTAGAAGAGGGGGGCAGTCAAGTGCAAGTTGCCAGGCTTGCAGATGGATCTGTGCGAGACATGTCCATGGAAGAAAATGAGATGCTGCAGTGGGCGGAAGCGGTGGAAGCTGAGGCGGCAGAGGACGAACGCAGAAGGGAACAAGAACGATGGAATGAGTTTGCGTCTACAGCCTACTCCTCATGGGGACAGTGGTCGGTGGCCAATCAAGACGTGGAGCCGGGGGTTAAAAGGGCACGAGTGCAAATTCGGACACAGGGAGAGGGCGGAAGAATAGTACGGGATGAGCAGTACATGGTAGCCCTGAGAGACGGGGAGCAACTGGCATATCAGGTCAGCGTCCGCAGCACGAATGTGGAGCAGGGGGACAAGGGTGTCTACGCAGAACGGGCGGAGGAGCACATGGCGTCTGAGATGGCGAGAAGCTCGAGTGAGGGAGCTGCCCCTCACTCGGAGAGTGTGCAAGGTGCAGAGGAACAGGATGGCCGAGATCAGCAAGGGAAAGACCATATAGATGTCCAGGAGTTCGTTGCTTCGCCTCTTGGCAGGAAGTTCTATGAGGAATGGAAGACGGGCAGAGTTGGCCCACAGATCATCGGCCAACGCTTCGGATATGGTGCCTTGGGGGCCTATGCAAGCATGTGGGAGGACGAGAAGGAGGCTCAAGAGAGAGAAAGTGGATGCCTGACCACCACGGCTGGTGAAGCTGAAGATCAGGGTGATGTGGAACCGGAACTACCAGAACATGGAACGGACCACGTCGAGGCCGAGGGCACAGGTGAAACGGCGATGGATGGTGGCCCTGTACATGAAGGAGGAGACGATTCGGGAGTGCCTGATCATCGACAACGTCACAGGGAAGGATTTCAGCTGAAGCCACCGCCAGATCAGCCGGTGAATGTTGAAGAATCGCAAGAAAGTGGAGGAAATGGAAGTGATCTGGTTCTGGTCGCGGGAGGGCATGCAGATGCAGGGCATCAGAGCGAGCAAATGGCGGCTGCTGCTGGTGAGGCGGCCAGTCTAACTCCTACCGGGGCGAGTGTGTCAGGAAGTTCAACAGCTGAGAGTAGCGGTAGAAGGGTACAGACAAGCCTGGACAGGTGGCTTTTGTAATAGACTTTTGCCAGGAGGGGTCAGGGATTCGTACAGAAATCGGGATGGCCATGTGCAGCTGTGCTCCTGCGGTGGATGGAGATTGCTCCTTTTGTGATACTTCCTTTTGGGCCTGCCAAAGCTGGTCTGAATTTCGGGGAGGCCGGGAGGGATGATCCCACTCCTGATGAGGTCTGAGATTGAAAGGTTATTTTGGGTGACTGGTGAAGGGGCCGACCCATTTGGGACCGTGTCATCAAGACATTTCCTCGGTCGCTGGCTGAGGAGAAAAGGTCCGACAAAAAAAGCAAAACCCTTAACCCCAAACCTTTAACCCCAAACCCTTAACCCTAAACACCTAAACCCTCATCCCTAAATCCTTAAATTCTAAAGCCTAATCCCTTAACCCAGAGGTTGGTAGGCGAAGCCATGCCTTAGCAAAGGTACCCGTCAATGAGACCAGCTGCAACGAAACCATGGAAGGCCAGGTTGAAAAAACTTCTTCAAGGGGTATAGGGTATACCACAAGGTTCCTGAAAACATTTATTAAGTTCTTTTACCAACAATCCTAACATTTAGCTGAAATTATAATTTCTACTGGGTTCCAAATGCCTTAGAGTATAGGCTGGGTTGCCTAAAATGTAGACCCATGATTAACAAACTCCCTGTTTTTACAGGCCTTAATATTAGGATCCTATCATAATCCCTATTAAGGGGATGGGGTTTATAAATAAGGGGTTTACATGAACTTGTGCTATAGTTTGTTTGAGAGGTATTGCATGGTACAGTTCTCGATCAGGGGCTGGTCAGAACACACTAAGATTAAAAAACACTACATCCATGAACTAGAGCACCCTTGAAACAGTGTCCGGCAATGTCCTGTGGATCTGCAGATAACGGTGAAGTGCTGCGGGGATTAGAGTTTCGGGTCTACTTGGAGGGTCAGCGGGACTTAGTGAGTATACTAATAACCTCTATAAGCCAGGTAAAAACCCCAACTATCCCTGGTATCAACCTGCTTACTAAGTCCCACCAACCCCCCAAGTGAAACAAGTCAGCTAAGCCCTAAACCCCTACCCTAAAGCCTACACCGTTAACCCTATTCCCTAAACCCTTAACCCCTACACCCTAAACGCTGAACCCTAAACCCCTAGACCCCTAAACCCTAAACCCCTTAAACCCTAAACCCTAATAGTGACGACACGAGGTAATGGTAATTATATTAGAGTCCTTATATACCTAGTATACCACTAATTTGGAGAAACTTTGCCTCTCCCCGACCGCTCATTTGTAGCATCACAAGTCGCAACTTTCACAACAGTGCAAATCCCATTCCAAACTTTTGGAACCCTATATAACCCCTATATTGCCTTTATTCTGCCCTATACAATCCTATATAATTTTATAAGCCTATATAACTCTATAGGGACCCTGAGCTACACTGCTTTCTGGTTGCTGAGTGCATCTCCTCCTGCAGCAGGCTCTCAACACTTGGAGATTTGCATAAACAACTGCCCCTAGGATTTGGTAGGAACATGAACTCAAGGATCCATACTGCAACAAATTGGGGAAATCTGCATCCCGAAATGCCTGAAGAGGCCTAGGAGAAAAACCACCGTCTGCTTCCTTCGGAGGGCTCTACATACAACATCTTGCGGCCCTAAACTCTAAACTAAACCCTAAATCTTGCGTGGGCTTGAGTTGCAATGTGTTCGCCGAGCTTTGCAGGGGGCTTAGCTAGATGTCAAGCACAACATACAGCCTCCTGAACCCTAGGGCAAACCCTAAGCCCGGTAGAGTTACCTTTGTAGTATGTTGAACACGCATGTTTTGCTGGCTGGTTTTTAGACTCCAGGGCAGACCTACCGGGCTACTTGTCCCAGCCCACACCCCGCATACGCGATTTAGGGTTTGAGGGACAGCAAGATGCAGTCCAGGAACTGGGATCCAACCCTGGAACTTCCAAAAAGCATAGCTTATGTGAGCTACTGTCAAGGTTGGACACAGGGTCCCTTTGGTAGTTTCATATCGTCCCTAAATATTCCCCAGTAAGGATCCATCAACTACATAAGGAATTGTTGACTGCAGCTCATGCCTGTGTCTTCCTTGCAGCAAAAATCCTAAACCCCCAACTCTCAACCCTATACCGCGTGGGTTCATGTCCTCAGCCGTCAACCAGTTTGAATCAGGGACCCTAAGCCCTGAACCCTAAAGCCTCAGGGATCTATGCCAAGCGGGGCAGCTTCCTTGGGATGCTGCCTAGTGCAGTGACTTCCAGCAGCAGGGAGGAGGTTTGAGGGTTGACTTCCTGGCTCTTAGTAGGGAATAAGGGAATACAACCCCTACATAATATATTCCCGTATCCCTACTCAGAACCAGTAAGGTTCAGTGTTCTAGCTTTGTGATTGAGAGTTCGCGGTATCGGCTTGAGGTTGAGCTGTTTTGGGGGGTCAAAGGTTCAGGATATCATCTTCAGCCTTGCTTGTTCTTAGTAGGGAATAAGGGAATGTAATTCATAAGAAATCCTTGTATCATCCCTGTGTTCCCTTATTCCCTACTGAGATCCACTAAGTAGCGTCAGATATACCATGGTCATGTCTTTGTGTGGGTGCACTGCCCCAAGCCAGAAGCATTGCCGACTTCATCCGAGGAAGCAGGAGGACTTTGTTGTTGTCAAGGCGAGGGGGTGGGAGTGGGCCCTTACAAGAAATATTTTTTGTGTTCAACGTGCATATAGCCCATCTTCTAGCAGCACAGGAATTTCCACTTGAGTCTTTGCCCGTTGTTGGCAAGGTGGACATTGATGGCGGTCCAGAACTGACCCTTGCAGGTGTTTACTTGGGAATGAAGGAGTAGCCCTAAACCCTGAACTCTAAACCGCATGTATAGGCACCACTCTAGGGAGTTCTAGCCAAAATACTCCCAATTTCTATTTTATTTTCCATGTTCTTGTCCATTTGATTCTCCATTATTGGGGTATTCTCCCTATATAAAACCCTAAACGCTAATAGGGTTCGCTAGGGATCCTTTCCTCAATTGCATGCCCCAAGCCCTAAAATTTACATGCAGTAGTAGTGCCCATTTTCTTTTCCATTTTCTGCTGGCCTAACCGAAGCCTATGTGCGATATATTAAAATTTAGGGTTTAGGGTTTAGGCCCTAGATCTTTAGCAATTTGCATTTTCTTTCTCCACCCGCTACTGACCACCCACCAGTAAGGACCATCGTGGAGGCAATAGCTCGGGATCCGGTGCTTAGCTCCCTCATAGATGAAATCTTTTTCGAGTGCCTTTGCAGCATTGATCACTAACCCCTGACAATTAGACTCCCGCAAGAAGGACTCTTCCCTAGTCCTAACAAGTGAATGTGTGGTATTGGGAACAGGTATGCGTAGTGTGACTGGTGGGTGGGCTTCAAATATTAGGGGAGGGCATTGGGTTAAGAGCCCTGGGATTTCCAGTGGTCTCAGGCTTCGCGTGCTTCCAGAAAGGCGTGGTAGTTGATGGAAGTTCTTGTTCCCCAGATGGCACTTACGGAAAACCATCTCCCCTACATATTCCCTTAAATACGACTAGCGGGAGCCTTAAATTACCTTCCTAGGGGACATTTCAACCCCATGTGGCCTTCAGCGCCGTGAAGGCTGTGCTTCGCTGAGCCATGAGAACTGTGTCGCTGTAATTCACGAGGTTTAAGGATTAAGGGTCTCGGGTTTTTAGTGACCATGATCGAGAATCACCTGGGGATTGGGGCTTTTTTAGGAGTTGAGGAACTTCAATGAAACTGGGTGCGGCTACACGTCTTCACCCTAAGCCCTACGCCTAACCCTACCCAGGTACCATTTCAAGTTTGATGGCCTGGACTTCGGATGGGGCAAGCTGGGGACAGGAAGGAGCTCGGCGGCTCTGTTTTGGGAAGTTTAGTTCAACGGTTCGCACGGATGGAAGTAGGCAGTTCTCATAATTACTTCGGGCCCCCTCTACATTAATTACATGCTACAACCCTCAAAAGACCACATTCCTCAACGACCAGCATGGCAAAAGCTGCCCGTGAGTTTAGAAATGCCCCTGGACAGAGGTTGGCTTGATTGAACAAGATTTTTTTGTTTTTTGTTGCCCATGACCTCTAAATGAACCTTATAACCCTAGACCTACCCTAGTGGAGGACCCTAAACATCAAACCCTACTGTAAGCCTATCCTAATCCTAGTGGAGGAATGTGGACACAGCTATAGACCTCATGAAGAGGCTTCGACAGGTCGCTTGGGATTGGCCCTTGTTAACTGGTCCAGGGTTTAGGGTTTGGGGTTTGGGATTTGGGCTTTAGGGTCTAGGGTTTCTAACAAACATGAGAGGTCTCCTAATCCCCAAGTAGCTTATAGTTGGGTAGTAACTACAGTTACAATTAAATTACATTGAGCCCAAGGCTTTCAAGGAAGGACCCATGAAGGCACATGTATTGGGATAA
The DNA here is from genome assembly GCA_905231905.1 of Symbiodinium pilosum. Classification (NCBI taxonomy): domain Eukaryota; class Dinophyceae; order Suessiales; family Symbiodiniaceae; genus Symbiodinium; species Symbiodinium pilosum. The sequence continues at coordinate 30,709 of CAJNIZ010046594.1, forward strand.
TAGCTATGGGAGGAACCTTGTCCGTACGTGGTCGCTGAACTCTAAAGCCTATACCGTGAAGGTCCAGCATTGTAAAGTTTTTCGATGCAGGACGTTTCAGAAGTCGAAGCCCTGACGAGCTGAAGCGCTGGACCTGCAAAAGTTTGAAAGTCACTGACCCTTCGCTAACCCACTAATGTGCTAGGGGATACAGGTCAAAGCTGCTGCATTTGCTAAGTTGTGATCCGGTGCAGTTTGCTCTTGTATTCTAATGCAGGTGTTGGGGTTTTGGGTCTGAGGTTTAGGATACTATGTGTCAGGCTGGCATTCGATCGCACTTCTGGATCTGATGCGGCAGAGGTCCCCTTTGGGAATGCTCTGTAAATCTGATGACTCTTGCAGGCAAAAAGCCTGCACACTTCCCCAAATTTGGAGTGCAAGAAAATCGCCAGAAAAGCGTGGATGCTGCTAAGAGCCTAGAACAGGAGACATATGCGTTCAACAGGATTTGCGCTTGGAGCAAGAGGCGGTGGGTGCATGGTTGGTGTTCTTGAGCTGTTTCAGGAAACTCGACGGAGCCTGACTGTTGCTAATGGGTTCGGAGGCAGGAATTTTTTGGTGGTAGTGCTCGTCGCAGCTTGTGCCATCGGGAGGGGGAGGAGGAGGGAGGAGGCGGAGGAGGAGGAGGAGGAGGAGGAGGAGAATGAGGAGGAGGAGGGGGGAGGAGTTGGGAAGAGGGAGGGAGGGGTGAAGGAGGAGGCTTCTCCCCAAGCTTTTGTGCCTGTGGCAGTGGCATGTGCTAATGCAGATCCTTTTTCTGGGCCATGACCGTTGTGGGCAGAGTGCAAAAGCTTGCAAGTGGGCCGCCAAGGGTCCAAGGAGCCATGCAGCCTGTAAGTGAATCAGCGAGTGAAGGGGGTTCTGAGCCATGGCGTGGAGCAATCCGGTCGGAGACCCGGGCGGTGCTCCAGGAGATGTTGCAGGACATTGGCCTGCCAGTAGGTGCTTCAACCCAGCCGCCTTCCCCCTCCAGGCAGCCAGAGTATCGCAGGACGCCATCAGCACCAGCCAGTCACTTGCGCTTGCCCCTGGGTCCTCCCCCCCTGAGTCGTACGAACTCAACCTCGCCTTGGGCTGGTGCAAGAAGCATGTTTACTCGCGGAATTTCGGAGGGAGGAGCGGAGGTAGTGCTCAACGATGCAGCCATCGCCTCAACGATGCACGAATGGCACCGGCACCCTCGAAAACACAGGTCACGCAGCGCATCGCCGGCCAATAAGAAGTTTCGTAAATTTACTGGGCAAGGCAGTGGGAGCCGATTTCTTCGGGCCCCAAGCATGCCAGCAGAAGAGCAACTGATCCGAACATCTCGGAGGTATGGGCAGATGACCAATCCCTTGCTCATCAAGGAGTTATCTACGCCAGCGGAGTCCAGACTGGCCGCTTTGGTTGAGTCCACAGAGTTCAGTGGCTTCATCGGCGCAATGATACTGGCCAATGCCCTCTCGATAGGCTTGCAGACCCAGCATGAAGCTGACACATGGAGCCTTTCAATACCGCCAGGATTCGCCATCAGTTCCTCAGCGCGCAGTGTCAGAAATTAGTTATGTGGTACGGTTTTGGGCTTAGAGTTTAGGGTTTGATTGGTTTCAACGGAAGCATAAAAGTTTCAGGCGAGATGATTTTTGCCGGCGTCTTCGCAGTGGAGCTGACCCTTCGCATCACCGTGGGGGGCTGCGAGTTCTTCACGGGGCCAGAACGCAGCTGGAACTGGTTCCTGGGCCTCTCTCGGCAAACCTATACCTTTGTATGCCTCTTGTGGTTTAATGAAGCAGGAAAAATTGAAAGTAGTGGGCCCAAATACCAGCCCAGCAATGTCCCAGGTTTGATACGACGCTCATCCTTGCACAGGTAATGGAACAAGGGTCGCTTGGAGGCATGAAGGCACCCTGCCATTTCCCAGCAAAACCGTAACAGAACATCCCTCCGCCTCGTTAAGAATGATCGTGCCGGCAAAGGTCATAGTAAAGGTAATAGTACTAGCAGCAGTAATTTTAATGCTCATACAGTTGGTAAGGTAATGACCTAGTCATAGCAATCGTAGTTTGAATTGTCACAGCAAGAGTACTAGCAGTAGAAAGACTTACATTAGTAGTAACAGTGAAAGTAATAGCAATTAGGAATAGTAACTAGTAAGTAGTAAGTAGTAGATTCTTAGTAGATAGTAAATAGTAGTAAGTAGTAAGTAGTAAATAGTAATAGACATGCTGATAGTGATTGTAATAGTAATAGTACTAGTAATAGAAAAAGTAGTAGTAATGGTAATGGTAATGGTAATGGTAATAGTAGTAGTAGTAGTAGTAGTAGAAGTAGTAGTAGTCGTAGTAGTAGTAGTAGTAATAATAAGAGGAAAAGTAGTAGTAGTAGTAGTAGTAGTAGTAGTAGTAGTAGCAGCAGCAGCAGCAGCAGCAGCAGTAGTAGTAGTAGTAGTAAGAGTAGTAACAGTAACGGTAAGGTAACGGTAACAGTAATAAACATATTCTTCTGAAGAACCCCCAGCAACGCCCAGGATTCTTGGGTGCTGCGCAGGGCAATATGAGTGTGTTCGGGTGGACAGTTGACATTTTGGTGCCCTGTAGGGCCGCAACGCAGGGGGCCATATTCAATATGATGCTTTTGGTAAACCCTATGACTATCACATCATTCTTAAACGGTCCTCATGTTAGGGCTTGCGGACCTCAAATCCTTGCTCCTAAACCCTAAACCTTAATCCGTGCCCTCTCACTAGAAAAGAGCAGAAGGAGTGTAGGCTATTTAAGTTTGATCGAGGGGAACCTTTTGGGGGTAGTATAGGGACGGGTACGGGGAGCCCATGGGTGCATGTGATGGCACATGACTTTGGCCTTCTGCTTCCTGTACACATGCGATTTATGCTGCGGGTTTGGGGTTTGGGGTTTAGGGTCATGCCAACGGCGGTGGCCATAGTGACTATCACGCTAATGGGGTCCCCATAATAAGGATCATCGTATTTTCGGGGTCTGTATTTGGCTTCCCCTTTAAAAGGAAACTACCAAAGGGCGCACAGCCACGTCCCATACGCTCCTAGAATTACAAGAGCTGCTTTGTGATACTTTGCGTGCGCGTTGTTGTCAAGGATCTTCGCAACAATCATCTATCGCAGGGGCTCCTTGGAGGGGCTCAAGTACCTCAGTTGTTGTGGAAGAAAGTTTTTTTTCTTTCGGTGGTAAACCCAATCTAGAATGAAGATGATAATCTTCAATAGTAATTACCTCATCAGTAAGTACCCCAGGTTACCGGAGATAATGCCAGACAGCATTGTCCTCCGCGCCTTGCGCATTTTTCGGTTGCTCCGCATTTTGTGCCTTGCCCGCATGTGTGGACTAGGGTTTGCGGGTCTAATCTTTAGGGTTATTCGGCACGAGCTCCCTTGCATGCATTCCCATATGTTCTGGGTACTAGTCGCGGCAAAATGAAAAACCACCGCATCAGAAACTTTGGATTTTCATTGGAATGCCAATGTAGACTGTTCATTGCATTGTCCATCTTCTTTTTCGTTTGATTCTGAACTATTGGGGTAAGATAGTATGTTCAGGTAATTGCCACATACAATCTCTGGAAAATGCCAATTATCATCCCCTATATGTAAATACATTAATAAGTGTATATACATCTAGATATTTGTATGTATGTACATAGAAATAGATAGCCCTGAACCCTGCACCCTGCCAGCCAAGTGGGTGGATAAAAACCTTGAACCTCTGGTGTTGCCTGAGGCCAGCAACTGAGCGAACCCATGCGGAAAATCAACTTGCTTAGGGTTTAGGATTTAGAGCTTCAGGTTTAGGGTTGAGGGGAACCCCAACATAAACCCCCAAATGGTATAGTCCTCATTCGATCGACCTCCCAAACTGTATCCCTAATTTTGGGAAACCTCCGACTCAGCTTGCCATGCAAAGTGGAACACACCTTCAGAGTGAACCCTAAACCCTAAACCCTAAACCCTATCAAAACTTCACCAACCCAAGGGACATAATAACCACGAGAACAACCTCATCGCGCTAGGGAAGTGAGGTGCCAAATACAGGAGGGCTTAGGGTTTGGGGTTTAGGGTAAGGGGTCTCCTTAGGAAGTATTGTTAGTTTCGATTATAATATAGCCCTCAGGATTTTTTGAAGTTATTGTTCTAAATATAGGTCTACGGAGACTACAGGAAAAACGATAGCAACCTTAAACTCTAAACTTTGACTCTCAGCACGGCTTAAGGTTAAGGGTTTAGGGTGTCATAGGCAAATTCCGACAGAGGGTACTTCTTTCAAGAGTTTAGGGTTTAGGGTTTAGGGTTTCATGAACCCTTGTCCAGGGATTTCTTGTCCAGCTATGTTTCGGCAATTGCTTTGTGCTTCTATGCGAATTTCCCTTGCTATGGACACTTGGGTTTTGCCCAAATATTAGAATCCCTATTATGGGGACCAAAAGGTACCCCTAATTTTGGGAAACCTTCATATTTGAGGCGAGTCCTGCGCATGATGCACATCAGCAGCGAGTTGCAGGCCGCTTTTTAGTTAAGGCCTTGCGCAGTACATTTAAGGGTTTAGGGTTTAAAATCAATTGAATGAGGAAATGCAAAATTAGATGGAAAGTGGCTTACATAAAGTTTAGAGTGCTTGCATCGATGCCCCAATCCCAATAGTACAAGCCCCATATGCGAGTCATAGGGTCCCTACCTGTCGGGAGTTTGGGGTCACCAAAATCCCCTCGATAGTCAAGGCCCCTAAGCCCTAATCGCCCTTTGCTCCCCTGAGCCCTAACATCCCCAAACCCTAAACCCTAAACCCTAAACCCTAATGGTTTAGGGTTTAGGGTTTAAATGATCCTGAGGTTGCTTTGCTGCCTCGAAGTCATTGTAGCGTTTATTAGGATTTTATTGGGATTTAACTGTTTACCTCACGCCCCTTGCTGTTTACTGGATAAATCAGCATGACCTCACCCTGACGCCTAAACCCTACACCCTCAACAGACCTCACCCTAAATGGTGGTGTACATGTATAGATACATATACCTACAAATACAAGGGAAAATAGAAACAGATAGACAGGTGTATACATCGAAAAGGAAAGTTATCCCCAAACGGCCTGGTTGGAGGGTTTGGCATGATCTTGCCAGTATTTCGCAGTAGCCTGCAAAGCCCCAGGTCGCCCTTCATATGCCCATAGTTGTACCTCTAGACGTCATATATAGGGTTTAGGGTTTAGGATTAAGGTTTCAGGGCTTCCCAAAATTAGCGGTACCATTCTGGGTTCCCCATAATAAATAAGGATAACAACGTTTCTGGGTCTAGATTGGGGTCATTCCATTTTGTGAAATAGCTGTATATTACGATGCGCATTACAGGAACCCCAAACCTGCAGCCGGCCCAGCCCCTGCAGTAGGTTGCATGTTCTTGTCCATTCCCATATTTAAATGTTGCCATGAAATAAGCCTAGTCGTTCACATTTCATCTGCCATTGGCTTTTCCACTTGATTCTTCATTATTGGGGTAATGTCCCCCCTAAGCCCTAAACGCAAATCCCCTACCGCTGCATTACTTGATATGATGCGAAGGCCATCATGACAGCCATTGTGAAGGGGATGCGCTCCTTCATCTGGACACTCGCTTTCATGTTCCTGGTGCTCTATGCAGTGGGCGTCTTCTTGACGCAGTGCGTGACCGACTACAAGGTGGGAGTTTTTCAAAGTAGTCCTTCATCCCGACTAAGGCCTGTACAACTTCTTGAAAAATCCCAGGACCCCAAGATAATCCAAAAACCTACACATGTTGGGTTTTCTGCTGTTCAGTAAATTTGGGTTCGTGACATGAGAGACTGCCAGAAAAGTCCCATTGCAAATAGAGGCATGCGGGTTCTTGTGAGGTATCTGTTGTTGTCCTCTTGACTTATTGAGACTCTATGGCCTAAGCTCCTTTGCTACAGCTCTCAGTGCCTGATGCTTCGGCACCTGTCATTGAGTTGGGGTTATTACTCACGGGTCTACATTAAACCCTGAACCTAAACCCTAAACCCTAAACCCTAAACTCCCTAACTTTTGAGAAGCAGCCAGGTGGCCTTGGTAGGGAATGGCCATGCTGAGGACAAGCTACAAGGCTCTGGGTTTCTGTTAGGGAAGAACTTACATGTTTAGGGTTGAGGGTTCAGGGTTTAGGGTTTAGGGTTTAAGAGTGTCCAAAAGATTTAAATCCTTAGGTTTCTACCTAGACCCCCCCAAGTACCCTAAAATGGAGTCTATGTAGCTTCTATTTGGGGTTACTTAAGATCTATAGAGGCTACTTGGGGGGTCTAGGTAGGGTTTAGGCTTTAGGGTGCAGGGTTCAGGGTTTAGCGTTTAGGGTTTTCAGGGTTTAGGCTGGAGGGTTGGCTGTTTAAGGTTCATGTGCAGGAACCGGGTTATGTACGGGATGTATAGGGCTTATGGCTATACATTGGTTGTATATGGTTATCTAGGGTTAAGCTACCAGAACGGAGATTAAGACCAAAAAGCAAGCGGAACATGAAATGGAAACTGGGGGTTGTGATTTAAGGGACTCAAGTTAAATGCCATACAAAAAACGGGTTCCGTATTTTGATAATTAATTTGGCGCTGAACCCTACAACCTAAACTCTAATCTTTAAACCCTAGACCCTAAACCCTGAATCTGCAACCCAGGCTACTTTGGATCCCTCCCCGAGACGATGCTTTCCTTGTTTCAGGCCGTCACGGACGGTCAGGACTGGATCATCTTCACCCTTGCTTTGGTTAAGGGTTTTCGGGTTCGGGGGTCAGGGTAGCAAAAAGTCATGACAATAGCATCAAATTTAGTAATAGCTATAGTCATAGCTAATTATTCAATACCATCTCATAGCAAGGTTTTGATCATACTTGGTGGGGAAGTGACGGTTTCTAAAAATCGGGGTGCAGTCAGGGCCCCTGAAGAATCTACATACATATATATATATATATGTGTGTGTATATCTACAGGTTCAAATAGTTTTGTATATGTATAGAGATTTTTTAAATTGGCTTGTAGGGGTTCCCTTCAGGAATATGGGCCAATCTTGAGAACCCTCCCAGATGTCCTTCAACCCTAAACCCTAAGCCATATACCTGATGTTGGGATCAAAGGTAGGAAAAGAGTTACAAGTCAGGTGGAGACTTCACGGGCTCCCTCCTATGCCACGCTTTAGGGTTTAGGGTCCAGGGTTTAGGCTTGAGGGTTTACGGCTCAAGGCCATTTTGGCTCAAGCCCTGGCTACGAGACCCCAAGTGGGTGATTGCAACAATTCGGATTCAGGAGTTCTTTAGCGCTTTGCTCTCCGGTGTTTGCCATGGTATCAGACACGGACCACTGTAAGCTGTGCTCATGTATTGGTTA
>CAJNIZ010046595.1:2568-27185 GCA_905231905.1 Symbiodinium pilosum
GCGCGACTTAAGGTAGAATCAAATGAACATGTCGGCATTATGACCCCCCGCCCCTGCCCCCCTCCCCTCTCCCCCCAAAAGCCATGCTTCGCCGCACGAAAAGACACGGTCCAATACCAACGTGCCTCGACCTATGTACCCATGTAGTATATGCTGGCTCCAAATCCAAGTACCTGCAAAGCAAACCGGTTGTGCACCCAATATGTGCTATGAAACCTACCTGCAGCGCCAGATGAAACCTATCAGACGTCATCATGCAACCTCAAAGGTTCTCCCCCCCAAATAGAACGGGCCTCAGGTATCAAACGATGTTGCCAACAAATCTAATGACCACATCATTGCGTTTCTTCCTAGGCCCTCTTGTGATGCAGTTGAGGTGGAAAACCCCGCATGATCAAAAGTAGCTGGAACTGTGACAATTCTGGGAGTTTCGCGTAAGAAGCTCATGCAATACTCTTCGTACCAGGATCTGCTCTCAATACTCGCGCAGGGGAATGCCTCACTGGCTGCCACTCTTTTGGCCGCACATCACGAAACAAAGCTGAAGAAGTAAGTTCCCCAAATACGTTTTCAGACCAGGCCCTTACCTTAAAGTCGAAAATTCCAACAGTAGTTTCCATCGTATTTTACATTATCCCTATATATCCCCAATATACTATCAGATCGGGCCCTTATTAATCGTGCCCAAGGACACGCATAGCTCGATTTCTACAGTCGGGGTTTCTGGAACGCATGGTTCTAACGCTGCTGCGTGCCTGCGGCCACCAAATGGCTGCCTGCAAGATTCTGGGTTCCACTACCACTCCCTACTGAACCAGCTTGAATGGCTACCGCCTTTTCCAAGAATGATTAGTTATGACAACTTAGTGCTTATTAAGTGGGAACCTGGGGATTGGAGAGCTCCGGACAAAAGGGCTTGAAACAGGCCAGGAGTAGGCTCCTCGCTTCGACCTTAGGTGGACCGCCCACCCTGTAATAGTGGCTAGAGGGGATAAAAATATGTGTATATATATATACATATACATATATTAGGGTCCTATCATATTCCCATAATACACTATTACAGGATTGGGTGGTTCTCCTAAAATATACCGCCTACGTTAAGAACACCAAGGGTCCAGCATACGATGATCACATATTTCGTGGTGTTTGTGCTTATATATATATATATATGTGTGTACATATGTATATATATATATATGTTTTGCGTAGTATATGATGGGAAGGCTTGTATGGGCCTGCTAGCCTAGTGACATGGAGCACCCATAGATGTATTCCGGCCGCCGGAAGGTTTTGGCGGTTGACTGGGTTTGGAATCCCAACCCTATCAGGCAATGTTAATCAGGAAGACCCCAATATATCTAGACACCAAAATACCACAACCCTAAACCCCAACTATAGGGACCCCCAAAAGAGTACCCCTAGTGTTGGGAAACCCCCACCGGTAGTTCCCGACTGTTCCTACTTGGGTGCCTGACTTGAGACTTCTGACCTTTGACAAGGCAACTCCGGAAGGTGATCAAGAGACTGAGTTTAGGCTTGAAGGGTTAAGGTTTAGGGTTTAGGGTTTTAGTGTTTAGGGTTCAGGGTTTAGGCTTCAAGGGTTAAGGTTTAGGGGTTTAGGGTAATGCGAAGACTTCCTGATGTAGTTGCGTAGTTCCACTTGAAAAGACAGACTGATGCACTAGAAGGCAACAAACATCACAATTACAACAGCCGTGCATTCTGTAGCTACAATTGCCCAAATACAAGAATTTGAGCTACAGTAAATACTTCCCATAAAGCTAATGGACAGGGGTTCCTACATGCATTCTATGGGAGTGCCGTAGAAAAATCTGTATACAACCATCATGGGATCTTAGCCCCCAAGGGCCATTATGATATACAAGCACCCTCCAATCTCCAACCACCCCTCAAGCACCCTAAACCCTAACCCCCCCCTGCTAATTTTTTGGCATCCGCTCATGCAGGAGGCAAGGCCTCAAGCAGAAGCGTGCCCTTGCCACACATAGGATCCTGTCTCAGAAAGGGAGCACCTATAGGTGGGTTTGAGGCTTTAGGGTTAATTATGGTTTAGGATTTGGGATTTAGGGTTTAGGGTTTATTAGGGTTTAGGATTTAGGGGTGGGTTTGAGTGTTTAGGGTTAATTTGGGTGTAGGTTTTAGGGTTTAAAGTGGTTTTGACATGTTAGGGTTCAAGGGTCAATGGAAAAGAAAATGGAGGCGACGATTAGTAAAATATGGGGGGTTATATAGGAACAATGGAAAAGAAAAGGGAAGGTACTAATTAGTACCATATTGTATGGCCTTATATAGGGATTACAGCAGGCACCACGCAATTAGCTTCAGAGGCTTGAGGATAAGGGTTCGGGGACGGCTCGAGGGTTTACAATCAAACTCACATGGAACGCCCAAAAGCTCCACTGTGATAAAGCCTGCGGTTGTGGATGTTTTCCTCATCCCTCATCCCTGGCAGCAGAATGCTCCGCCAGTGTCTTACCCATCCTTGGTCCTCCGGGCATTCGTGTAGTTGATCCTCAGTGCACGGTTGGCCTTGGTGTGCAATCACCAACGCTTCCAGACTGGCTGCTCTTTCCCCCATAAAGCATCTTCCAGTGCCTTGGCCATACCTTGTCCGCAGATGTGCCAGAATCCTCTGACCGCACACTGCAGCGCGTTGAGGTCCCATATCCGCCAGTGCATCTGACATTCTTTGCAACCAATCGCCAAACGTGGACACTCATCCTTCCGCAGTTGCCCGATTCATCGAGCGTTGCATCATGTCAGTCTCCTCGTATTCCTCCTCCACCGGAACTTCTACCATTGTCTCACGTTCTTCTGGTTGAATCTCGCGCAGCCGCTCCTGCAAGATGTGTAGCTTGCGCTCCCACAAGAGCCTGAACTTGCACCAAGGCTGCAAGCATGGTATGCACATCCATAGCATTCATCTCATCAGCCTATAGTGTTTAGGGTTCAGGGTTTAGGGTTTTAGGTTTTAGGGAGACGTCCATGCGTGGATTTATAGAATTCAAGGACTCAAGGAATTTTCAGGTGGGTACCCTGACATATGGCTTATATACAGCTTCACTAGAACTATGTAAGGGCTATGTACGGCTTAATTATATGGGGAAGCTACCCATCTGAGACTTCCTTAGATGGCTGGAGGCTGTAGAAATTTGGGAGGGTAAGTAAGGAAGTTTCTGAAAGTGTTTGGGCACATGTAAAACAAGTTCCTCAAGCACCACGAAGCTCCACTTTGTGACAGGTGGGAAGCAACATTTCTTGTATGCTAGGTTCTGCACCTACCAAATAACAGTCCGAGACGAATTCTAGTAGTGATCTACGTAGACCCTAGTATGAGACTTGTTGCAGATTGTCTCTGGGTGGGGACCATACCCAACTTGTATGTAACATGTCTGGCAGACAGTGACACCTTATGAAATCTTAAGCACCAAAAAACCCTCAGGTTCGTAACCCCAACCGCAAGAACTAGAACCGCATCACTATCATATGACTATGATACGACCCTCGTTTGAGGGGTCGAGATTACCAAAATCCTTCTGCTAGCGCTCCAACAAGATCCTCACGCAGATCGAGGTTGACCTATTAAGGGTTTAGGGTTCGAGTTTTGCATTGGTTTAGGGTGCTCAGGGTATAGGCCTCAAGTAGGGTCTAGGGTTTAGAGTCCTAAACCCTAAGCCCGTAGGGTTTAGGTCTTAGGGTTTAGAGTCGACTGTAGCATCTGCAAATTGTTTTGACAAAGCTCAGTTCGCGAACATGACAACAGGCGGTGGGCACCAAATGAAGGTTTAGGGTTGAGTTTAGAGGTTACGTAATGTCACTTGCCAGAAGGCAAGCTATCCGCACCCCTCTTGCCTATCGTGAATCTCAGCACCGCAAAATTCAAAACTCTCAAACCTGAAGTAATCCCAAAGGGTCCATGTCCATGTAGCTCCAAATCCTTGCTCTAAGGCCCCCAAACCTGAACCCTAAACCCTGAAACCCTAAACCCCACACCTTCTAACCTAAACCCCAAACCCCAAACCCTAAACCCTAATTCCCCTACAACCCTAAAACCCTAACTCCCTAACCTTGGCCCTCGAGGCTCAAAACTCTTAGCCCCTATAGATCCCTAAAAACCTGAGCCCCAAACCAAACCCTTATGAAGCCCTAGAACCCGAAAGCTCAATAAACCCCTAAACTCTACAAACTTTAGCCTGCTCGTTTCCTAAGCAGGACCCAGAAGCCAAAACCCGAAATCCTTGACTAATCGCACAACATCTCATTTATCGCCCTGCGCGCCAGTGCTGCAACCGATCCTTCTGCTGTACCAGACTTCCTGCGCAACACATTGTGCGAGGCCGTGCGTCTGGGGACTTTCCGGTACTTGCGGAGGGCCCACTTGACAAAGTCCTCCTCCAGCCAGCAGGAGGCAACACATGGGTTCCGGACAGACTGCCGTGTGGAGAGGTCTTCGATAATGTGGACCAGCATGTGGAATTTCGGCCTCATTTTGAAGAGGAGCTCAGATCTCGAAAAACCGACGTAGCAAAGCTGGGCCAAGGAGCCAGCTTACTTCTGCGCAGCGGGGTGCTTCACGTAAGGTGCCCCATCCTCATTTTGGGGCCCTAAACCCTAAACCCTGAGCCCTTAACCTTAAACCACAAACCCTAAAACACTCAAAGTCCAGAACGATGTCGTGCTGCTCGAGCTGCAGGGTTTTGCCCATGGCCCAGGCTTCCACCTGAGGTACAAAGTCTAAGGTTAAAAGTATGGGCCATTAACTTGGTCCATCAGGCTTCTAGGGAATGTTAAGGGTACATGTAGGGTATATAGTAGGTGCGCAAGGATCCCAGAGCTAAGAGTTAAGGTTCAATTAATTGGGGTTAGAAAGGGGGTGCAGAATAATGGCCTTTACTTTTGCAAGTTTTGTGCCATTGTTTACCATTGACCTACTTTTGGGGTCCAAGTAGGGAGTTCCTCTACTTTTGATGGGGTTGGATCATTCTTTACCTACTTCTGGGGTCCAAGTGGGGTTTTCCTGTTCCCTTTTGGGGGCTTCAATTTGCTGGTGTATGGAAAGTACTATGTATGGTTGATGACGTCAGCTTGTGGGTTACGGGTTTTTGTTGCAATCCCTTGGTCGTCTGCATGATAGACGGAGGCCTTGTCGGCTTGGAAATTCCTCACTTAGTTCTCGCTGACATTCACAACTCTTTTCTAAATTTCCTTCACCATCCTACGTCCAATACATGGGGAACGAGAATGTGGTATGAAGTTCATTCCTAGTATTAGGCTTTTTTGTTTGGGGGGAGGGGAGGGCGGTCATTTTGCTTTAGAGACAGCGAATGTGAAAGGCCGAGGAAATTGGGGCCCGAAAAAATCTTCAGTATATCTTGTCTTGAAAGTTTACGGCTTCATGTTTAGGATCCAGTGTGTTGCCGGGGTGTAAATTCAAGAGTGTGAGGATCCCAAAGGGCACCCTATATTCTTCTAAGAAACTCACATCATATCCTAACCCGAAACCTTCAGCCCCAATCTCAACCCTAAACCTGAAACCATAAACTCCAGACCCTAAGCCCTACAACTCCAAACGCTAAACCCTAAACATGACTTCCTAGACCTTCAACATTCCACAGCCTGATCCTGTGAGGGTGGATACCTGCTTCATCCTAGCCCTAAACAACGCCTAAACCCTAAACCCTGAACCCACCAACCTGAACCCTGAACCTAAACCCTAAATCCTAAATCCTAAGCACTAAAGCCCAAACCCTAAGCCCTAAACCTTAAACCCTGAACCCTAACTCTGTGGCGCCTGCTTCATCCCTGGCTGGGGTAGCCCTCCGCCCAGGCCACGGCGCTGAACCAGAAGCGGAACCTGCTTTTTTTCATCTGGAGAATTAGGGTTTAGGGTTTAGGGTACTTGGGGAGGTGGGATGTTAGATTTAGGTTTTAGGGTTTAGCTGTATGTTTGGGTTTGGGGTCTGGAATGACAGGGTGGCACCTGAAAGGCCACCCAAATATTCTTGAGTTGGTTCGCGTCTACAATAAGAAAGAAAGTATTAATTATCCCAAAATGTCACCCAGAGGGGGGATTTGTGTTTGGGATTCTAGGGCTGTTTAAATGTTACCCCATGAGTTTCCGGGTCAGGATTTAAGGTTTAGGGATTGGATTGTGGGTTTAGGTTTTGCGTTTTACCCTAAACCCTAACACCCTAAACCCTAAACCCTATTTCAGGGCCAGGGGCTTTTTCATTCCTACTACTAGTAGTACGTAGCCAGCTCTTGGTAAGCTCTTTAAGGCTTAGGGCCAGGTATTTGCCCTAAACCCTAAACCCTATACCGTAAACCCTGAACCCTAAACCCTAAACCTGGTTCAGGCCGGGAATGATCATACAGATCATGATAGGGGCGAAATCCTAAATGTCCGAAATCCCCAAAGGCATATGACCTATACCAATTTCTCGAATAGATTCGCCCTAAACCCTAAACCCTAATATTGGTTCCTGATCAAACAGCTTGGCTTCTTCTTGCGCTCCTCGGAGCTTACAAAGCGTATCCCCTTCCAAACGCTAATGTAGACCCCTGATTAATAACCCCCTCCCCTTAATGGGGACTATAACAGGGATCATAATATTAAGGCCCGTGAAAGGAGGGGGTGTATTTTGTTAATTAGGGGTCTACATTAACCTGGAAACTTAATGCCCCGCCTTCATAACAGGCAAATGTCTTCCCAGAAGATTCCAATGATGGCTTGGGAAAGGACCAAGCCCACATCCATAGAGTGGTGTGAAGAGGCAACATCTGGTCTCGTGAGTGAAGCGCAATCAGTAGCCAGGCTACGCTTGAAAGAAGAGGCCGTATGACTTATGACGCAAACCCCTGAAGCCCAAAATGCAGATAAAGGGCTTCTTACAGATTTCTTCTTTGGCACCGCCAAACACCAGGGGCTGCAATGCAAATAGTACACCAGGAAACGCAGAACTTCAACAACGATTGCTCTAAACCCCCCAAACTTGTCAAAACCCTGAACCCTTTTCCTAGGGCCTGAAGGAACGCAAGGTAGGTACAATCACTAGCCTCCGACAACGTAAGCTAGATTCCATATTTTTCCATCACTTATCTATGGATAGCCCCTTACCATAATCGTTAACCCTAAACCGTAAACTCCCGAAGCAGAAGTTCTGAGACTCCTTCGGAGAATGCACTGGCTACACCCCTTCAGGGTTCGGATTTAGGGATGTTGTGTGCCGAGTCCAGGTTTCAGGTTTAAGGCTTACACGCTAGGAGGACCCCAAGTAAGTATTTTGCATAACCTTGAGGGCACAGCGTCTACCCTAACCCCTGAACCCTAAACCTTAAGCTCCAACCTTAAAACCTAAACCTGTATTTTGTAGACTTTTGCATGCCTCTATGATGAAAGAACCGTCTCCAGCCAGCAGGACATGGACCTTCAAGCAGAGTCTAGCTAGGGGGTTTCAGTAGGGTTGTAGAGCCTCAGGTTTACGGTGTAGGGTTCAGAGTTCAGGGCTTAGGTTTAGGATATAGGGTTTAAGGTTTATAAGGTTTCAGGATATCTTGGTGGCCAGATTCAAGGAAGCCATACCCAAACATAATTCTTGAGGCATGCGTGCAGCGCAGTAGATTGTTGGTAGATTCCGTATTGTGGCTACCCTCAACCCTAAATCCCTGAACCAAACCGTCCCAAAAGTATTCAAGCATCCCTGAACTGAATACATACTGACATACTGGCCCTAAGCAGAGTTTCGTCTAAGCGTCCAAGCACTCAGTCATCACTCGCGTTGGGTTTTCGGCATGTCGTCCATCAGGTTCCAAACCTGTATATGAGTGATAGTCTAAACTCCTAGTATCCCCCTTGATAAGCCCTATAGTAGTCCCCTAAATAACTCCTTATGTTATAACCCCCTTTAAGGAGTTTAGACTATAGCACATATGATAAACAGAAACACCAATATGAGGACCCCGTTGGGCCCCGTTGCCCCCTCGACCTTGCTTTAAAACTCAGCCGGATTCTCGCTGGACTCTTAAGGACAGGGATCTATAGGGTTTTGGGAAATTATCCGAATAATGGAGAATCAAAAGGAAAAACACGACGGAAAACACTTGGATGCGAGGTTAATATAGCGCCAAAAAAACATTAAACAAGCACTCTGCTAGTACGGTGATGAAACCCATGGTGGACGCTGTCGCTACAACGCAACCGTTACACATGACACCCTACATTTGGCACCACCGCCTGCTTTGCAAGATCTTTGGTTTATGTCCAAATACTGTTTCTTTTTGTTGTGGATTCCCCAACTACCCCTCCCCTTATACTACCCCTCCAAGGCCAAAAAAAACTGTTTTGCCAGTTGTGCTTGAGCGGGCCCTTCAACTTATTGGGATTGTCAATAGGCTGCAACCCCATGAGCTCAGCATCACACCTGTGACTCGCGACCGAAAGATCCCCTAAAGATCCCTGAGTCAACTGCTGGGGGTTAATAAAGGAGGGTTTAGGGTTTAGGGATGGTAGGAGGAACCCATCGATTTGCGCATTATGGTATTCTTTGCGGGACCCTGGTGTTAGGTACTGTCTAATATCCCCTCTCAGCCCATTACAACCCTATAAATTGGGTACTGCCCCCCCCTCAGTACCAGTTGAATAATAAGTATAATATGGTTATATATAGCCCTTATAGGACCCCTAATTCAGACTGTTACTTGGGGGGGGGCAGTACCCAACCTATAAACCCTAAGCCCAAATCTGCTCCGTTAAGCGGCCTCCATATCTGCCAGTCCGCGTTGAACCTGAACACGGCATGGAAGGTTGGTATTTAAAACTACGGGTGGAAGTACCCAAATAATAGTCCCTTTACATAGCTAAGTACATATATATATATATTTATGGGAGTGTGTGGGGATTTATGGGGATAGATAAAGCTTTAAGGGTCCAAGTACCCAAATAACTGGGCCTGAGGTCCCAAATACTTTTGGTTCACAAAAAGGAAGCTCGGTGAAAAACTGCTTCTTGAATTTAACTGGCACGTGGGCCCTAAAGTCCTGATGTTTGTGGACTTGGACCCTGATAGAATACGTGCAAAGGAGTGCAAGGTTTCTGCCAGCCACTAGGAATAATGTTGCGCGGGTCGTCTTTGCAAAGCTACTGGATTCTTTTGTTTTGAGGTGTTTTTTTTGGATGGGTATGCAGGCATTGGACAATGATATGAGAAAGAATGCAAAATCAAATGGACAAGACCCCCTTGTGAACCCTAAACCCCTAAACCCCCTAAACCCTAAGACTAGGATTTCCTTTTACACGCTAACAGCACTTAAACCCTAAACCCTTAATCCTCAAATTAGGATTCCCTCTTACACCCTAAAAGCCCTAAACCCTCATAGGGATCCTTGAAGCCTTACTGCGCTGCAAGTTTAGCGCTTGGGATTTACCTCCGGGTGTCCTGAAGTTCTGTGGCTTAGGGTTTAGTGTTTCGGGCCTGGGGTTTAGGGTTTTAGGGTTTAGGATTTAGGGTTTAGGGTGTGCCCAAACCCGTATAGAAGCCTAGTTTCTGTTGTATTTGCGCTTCTGATGTCCGTTCGATTCGCCACACCTCCGTGAATGTCATCCCTATATACCACCCCCTCCCCGCCCCAAACCCTAAACCCTGCACCCTAAACCCTAAAACCCTAAACCCGAAGCCCCCCAAAATGGCGCCCTTTTCGAATGCCCACCCTGCCCTCGGCCTGGCTTTTTCCCCGATCCCCTACTCCCACTGCCCTCCACTGCGTTTAGGGTTTAAGGTTTAGGATTTCGGGTTTAGGACCTAGGATTTAAGGCTTAAGGTTTAGGATTTAGAGCTTGGGGTTTAGGATTTAGGGTTTGGGGTTTCAAGGTTTAGGGTTTAGGATCCTCAACAACGCTATCGTTTTTGAAGCCAGGGCCCTTGTTAGCATCCTACAGTATAAGGCAATAGGGGGTTTCCCAGAAGGCGACGTCCTCCAAACCATGATTTGACCCAACGCGATTACCGACCAACCGTCCCAGCCAATCCCTAAACCCTAAACTGTAATCCTCCAACTCACGACCAGAGGTATGCAAATGACTCCCACCCAGTCTGCACTGCAAAAACAAATACAGTTGTACCAAGAACTCGCCGTTCGAGGTGTAAGGACATAATCCTTTGCTCCAAACCCCGTGGAACCAGGGATACTATGGTATACCTAGGGTCATGAAAGTCTTTGTCCTTAAGCTGCATGTCGTAGTCGACAGTAGGCATCATGACACCATTACAAATCATGACAAGCAACGGATAAAAATGCACCTTCACCCTAAACCCTAAAACCCTAAGCCCCAAAGCCTGAAGCCTGAAGCCTAAACCCTAAAACCTAAACCTAATACCCCAAACCCTGAAGCTCTAAACATGAAGTCTACCTGCAAACGCGCATTTGTACGGTCTAATGCTGTAATCGTACCCCCAACTACTTATGCCTAAGACCTATAAACCCCTAAACCCCAAGCCTTACACCCTAAACCCTACACCCTAACCTTAAACCCTTAACCCCATAAGCCATAAAACAGCATGAGTTGCAGCTTGCAAGTAAACTCTGTTCATTCTTCGGAAGCCGACCTGCGGATGCCATCCATATCGGTCCTGGCCCACACTTGGGGAGCTTCATAGGTAGGTCTTAACAAAAAATGAAGGGTTGTTGGGTGGGAGGGTTTAGGGCTTAGGGTTTGTGGGAGATCTTGGGTTTAGAGTTTAGGGTTTAGGGCTTTGGGGTTTAGGGACTTTAGGGTTTAGGGTTTCAGGGGTTTTGGGGTTTTAGGGCTGTGGGTTGGTCGGGAACATTGAGGATGCAGGGCTGATAAGTTTGAGATTCCTTTCCTTTGCTTAGCTAGGAATGAAGAGACATGGATCCTTTTAGTAGTTCCTATCTACTCATATAGTAGTTCCCATTTTTTTCCATTCCTTCAGTCCCAGCTAACCTAGGGAAAAATTCGCAGCTCTTACAGTAGGGTTTGGGAACCTCGCACCGTGGCAAATGGGAGCCTTGTTGACATATGCTTGCATGAGAGTAGTCTGCAATCCTAAAAACCTCCTTTCGGGCTCCAGGCCCAAGTACCCAAATATGAGGGCTTCGGGTACCCAACGCCATCCAGCCTATAATTTTCGGTGCCGAATGCCCGTTGCTTCGGCACTTGGACCTTTAGGCGCATGTTTGCTTGGGGAGGGTCAGCTCCATTTGGGAGACTGTCAAAATTATGGTCCCTTTTGGGTCCCTATTATAATACGGGGCCTAATACGGGGCCTAATTTAGGGGACCCAAAAAGGGACCATAATTTTGACAATCCCGCATTTGTCTCCGGCGTTTGACTTCTGAGGCTTTGATCCTGGGCTTCCGGTCGAGATTCCAGCTTGTGGCTGCAGAAGGTTTAGGGTTTAGGGTTTAGGGTTGCTGTAAGATTGACAGACACATGGGCAATCCACGGCAAGAAATACTGCCGTCAACCTTGCACTCGCACCTGTAGCGTTTTAACAGCTGATCAGCCTCAATGACACAGCGGTTGGGCTTTTGGGCTCCAGATTTTGATTCCATTATGAGGGCCCAAGAATGTTGGGATAAACAAACAAGTTACACCCCCAACTGCAACCCCTATCTTATATGAGCTATAGTCTAAACTCCAGGTATCCCACGTTATATCCCTTTCATAATCCCCTATACAACCGCCTTTGAGGAGTTTAGATTATGGCTCATATAGCCCTGAACCTTAAGCCTGAGCAGACGGGGAAAAAGCACCTGCCAACCAAAAAATATCTCCTAGGACGTGCTTGCCTGGCTTGCTGTGAAAAAGACCGCAGTAGCTTGCCTGGACCCCACAACTAACCAACCAAGTGATACATATCGGCTTAGGTTAAAGGTGTACACTTAAGTACCCTCAATTATCCACAGTTTTGTGCGGTATAACTATTCTTAGTAACTGATCTTGGCGTTTAACCTCAGGGGTGTAGCATTGAACCTTTCCAAAACTACAAAAAACCGCCTGCTTCCTGAATCTGAAATTATCCCTGAAGATAAGGCCCTACACCTCCAGAACCTTACGATTCAAAACAGGCCATAGTCTAAACTCCTTGAGGTTGGTTACATAGGGGATGATATAGGGGAGTATTATAGGGATTCGTAGGGGGGATACTAGGAGTTTAGACAATAGACTATAGCTCAACTAAAGAAGGATGCATGTTTCTGGTCGAGACAGAAATCACCCGGATTCAACCCAAGACCCCCTAAACCCTAAACCCTGAACCCTAAACCCTGAACCCTAAACCCTACCCAAACCATACATTGCCACATTGAGACCCCAAATCATCAAACCCTGAGCCTTAGTCCGGAAATCCAAAAACACGGTTTAGGGTTTAGGGTTTAAGGGTTTAGGGTTTTAGGGTAACACATACATTGGTTAGGTGGACCCCCCACCCAGTAATAGTGACTATAGGGGATAATAGGGATTATATTAGGGTCCTCTGATATTCATATTATACCACTATTTCAGGGTGGGGGGGTCCTCCTAATACATTTGGCACAATAATCATGAAAGGTACCACTTCCTTACAGTACCCTAGGGATCCAAAACTATACGTGAAACTCACATTGGAGCCCTGCAGTCTATGAATGGCACACATGTTCTTACCTTGACATGAGCTCGGGATACAAAACTATGAAGAATACCTACTTTGGGGCCCTCAAGTCTGTACATGGTACCGTTGATTCCCAGGACCTTAAGGCTTAAGGATGTATATAGGCTGGGGCAAGATTTCATCCTGAAACCCGACCCTGGACCCTAAACCCCTTAACCCTAAACATTCAAACTCTAAACCCTAAACCCTAAACCCTGAAATCCTAAACCCCTAAACCTCTTGAATCCCCCAAGCTCCCTAAGCCCTGAGCCCTTAACACGAAAACCACCAACCTCGAGCTCCAAAGCCAAATCTTTGCGTAAAGGCAGCGAGATGTCCTCCGACAGGGTTTAGGGTCTGGGCTTTAGGGTTTGGGGGTTTTCAGGTTGAGGGCTTCGGGTTCAATGTTTTAGGGTTTGGGGTTTAGGGTGTTGGGGGTTTTGAGGTTGAGGGTTTAGGGTTCAATGTTTAGGGTTGGAGGTTTAGGGTTGAGGGTGATGCCCTGCTGTCCTAGTCTGTGGAACCCTTCCAAAGCAAACAACTTCCCTCCTCCCAAGTAAACATTACCCTCCCCACCCCCACTGATAATAGACCTCCACAGTACAATACCAGTATATACGTATCAGGGGGGTGGGGTGCAGTTGGTACAAGGGGTAGGTGATTACAAGACATTGCACTTCCTCAAAAGTATGGGTAAGCTGAACGACCCTAGGGATATCTGGAGATTACAAAGCACGAGATCAGCCAACCTAAGCACTCAAACCCTAAACCCTAGTTTAGGTTTTGGGGTTTGGGGTTTAGGGTTCAGGAAAACAGGAAACACTACGAGGATGAAACCAACACGGAAACTAAATTTGTTTTTTGTTTCTGTTCCCCTGTGTACTTCGGTGGTTTCGAAACTTGCCAGCTGCAGGAACGACATCCCTAGCGACCGTGCAGGCTTGAGCATGCACACGGTTGCTTCTATTTCCTTGTTGACCTTAAGCTTTAGAGCCCTTGAAGCAGATGAGCATACAGGGTACTTATGTTACTAAAAACTGGGTTGCTGTAAGGAACTTAAATTCATGTACTACATTTGGGAGACCCTATTGATTGCTCTATATATATATACCCATTATGGTAACTTACTTTAAGTTCCTTAACAGCAACCCAGTTTGAAGTTGTGCATTGTTCCCTTTCTTGGAGGTCCTCTATAGTAACGGTGAAATGACAATGGGACCTATGTTGGGGCTACCGGCTGGTAGCCTCCTTTGGATCCTTAAAAGAATACGGCCGCACCATACAATTACTACACCCTAAACCCTACCTAGACCCTCCAATGTAGTACCTTTTTGGTAGTCCGAATAAGAGTCCTAACCCAAGAACCATACCAAAACCAAAAAGGAACTACATTGGTGGGTCCAGGTAAACCCTTAACCCTACACGCTCAGTCTTGAGACGCTTTTCGCGCTAGGCGACGGGCGTTAACGTCAGTCAGGCCAGGATGCCAGAGCAAGCGACCCGGTCTACTGTATGGCCCTAAAAGGACAGGCTTTGGAACATGAGCCATAGTCTAAACTCTTTAAAAGGGAGTTATAGAAGGCGTTATAAGGGGAATATTATAGGTGTTACTACGGGGTATGCTAGGAGTTTAGCCTAAGGCCCATATCAGCTATAATGAATATTTTCCACATCAATGGATATGAGTGCCGGCTAGGGAACAGATTAGGGACTGAACTGCCAAAGGGACTCCTCTGTCCACCCTGAAGACGGGTTGCCGTCTGGGAGTTTAAGGATAGATGGAGAGCTTCCATAAATTAGGGGTTCCTGATTGCGGGCACCTTTATAATCCCATTACGTTGGGGTCTATATTGGGGCTTGCTGTGTCTAAATTTGCAAGGATTGCCAGGGGAAATCGTCCTGGCCAGTGAGGTTTCGCACTGGAGCCCTTCGCGTTAAGGTTTAGGGTTTAGGATTAAGGGTTGAGGGTTTAGGAACTTTAGAATTTAGCCAAAGACCTACCTAAACCCCAAAAGTATGTAGAATAATGGCCTTTTAAACCACTTTTGTAGGTTTTGGGCTATTATTTTACCTACTTTTGGGGTCCAGGTAAGGCTTCTGGATCCCCATGGTCCAATCGCAAACCTTAGCCCCAGAAACCCATACCGTCCCATAAAAGTCCACGATGGTCCTAGGAGCCTTAGAGTAACCCTAAGACCTATATAATCTATACATTAGGTGGACCCCCCACCCAGTAATAGTGACTATAAAAGATAATAAGGAATATATTAGGGTCCTCTTATATTCCTATTATACCATTTTTACAGGGTGGGGGGTCCTCCTGATCCATACACCCCAAACCTTTAGGGTTTTAGGTGAGGCCAAGGCTCCGAAATAGGGATCTAGTGAGGGATGATTAGGAAACCAGCCTGCAAAGGCCGGAAAGCCTAAACTCTAAGACACCTAGAGCTGCCACCCCAGACACCCTACAAACCCGACACCCTAACCCAAAGGTTTAGGGTTTAGGGCTTAGGGCTTAGGATCTAAAACCTTGAGCTCGAAACCCTAAACCCTACAATAGTCCCTAAGCCCCCAAAGAGCTGCTACTCAACTTGACTTTGCTTAGCAAGTAAGAAAGGATTCTACTCGTAGCCCCTGTCGAACCGCCAACTATCATACAAGTTTCCGATTTCTTTTACATTCCCTAAGCCCAAGCCCGATAGTAGTAGTTTTGATATTCTTTGTCACTGCCAAGATCCGAAAAATAGGGGTTTCCCTTTTCTGCGCCTGCGACCTAGGCCCAAACATGTAAAACTGTTTCTAATTTCTTTTTCATTCCCTTAGACCGTAAACACCAAGTGGCAATTGCCGTGTTGTTTCAGACTTTCCCTGTCCCTGCTAACCAAAGGTGACCCTAAACCCTATAAACCCTAAACCCTAAGCTCTAAGCCTGTATCCCTAACCCTAAGCCCTAACCCTAAGCCCTATAAGCCCTAAACCCTGAACCATAACCCTAAACCGTATAAACCCTAAACTCAAAGCTCTAGACCCTTAACCCTAAACCCTAAACCGGTGAGTCAAAGGAAGTGAGATCCCCTCATTCGCCGCCAGCGCGGCGGGGGCAGCGCAAATGGAGCTATTGCCTCGAGGTGGGAAACTCTTGAGTTTAGGGGTTAAGGGCTCTGAGGTTTAGGGTTTAAGGTTTAGATTCTAAGCTTTAGGGTTCAAGGTTTAGGGATTAGGGCTTAGGGTTTATAGACCCTAAACCCAGAACCCTCAACTCTAAACCCTCAAACCTCGTATTCAGCTTGAACCTTAGGCCTCTAGCGTAAGGCCCCTGGGTACCAGCCATAACCTTGCCCAGTAAAAAAATACCTTGCCCAGTAAGAAAAAGGGATTAGGGTTAAGGATTTAGGGTTTAGGGTTTAGGGTTGCCCCATTCCTTTTTATTCTGGTCTGCATGCTTTGCATCGGCTGTTGGACCCCACAGTGAAATCTAAAAAATGCGACCCTTTGGCCCACACCCCAAAACTTAACCCTTGGCGCAGAAAGCCCAAGATAGCTCTCCCTACCCTAAACCTTAAACCCCTATAATCCCTAAACCTGAACCTCAGAGCCTTAGGTTGATACGAACTTGTCAGCATTTAGGGCTATAAAGGTTTAAGGGATTCTTCAGATGGTCCAACGCAGGACGGAGGGGCAAGGAGTCCATTCTGGTCCATACCGGACGAATATGCATATCATTACTAGAATTATTACTACTATTATTACTCCTGTTATTGTTAATGTTCTCCTGGATTCTGGAAGGTTTGTTGCCCAAAGTCTGTTCGTATATGGCGCACTGTGAAACCACGAGAACGCCTAGGTGACTTCAAAGTTGCTGTTTTCATCCTGTGCAAATCTCAAGTGGACAGTTTGTCCTCCTGATCTAAACTGTGAAGGTTCCTCCACAATCTGTTTCTTATCTGCGAAACTGATAAACTTACGCGAAACTTGAAGCCCAAAGCGTGCAAAGCTTGAAGAGAGACCAAGGCGCACTGGCGTAAGGGATGTAAAGCCAACAGAATCACTGCATGTACCTCAGAAATCCTACTGATCCACTCTCCCAAATAACAACCTGTTCCCTAATAACGATTCCCCCTCAATAAACATCATTACGAAATTGTGGGGAAGTTCATTCGTAAGGTGGAGTAGATCACGATCCGGGATTTCAGACCTCAAGCTTCAAGCTCCAATTCACAACGCCAAGCTGCAAAGCATGTGGAACCCCAATCCTCGACTAAGCTTGAATCCCTCAAACCCTACGCCCCGTAGACACTTAACCTCTTAAAGCGCGAGATCTACGCCCTAATCCATACAAGCCCTATGTATACCCAAAAGCCCATTCCAGAGTGACTAAGGTCTATCTTAGACGAGGGTTTTTTGGGTCTACGGAAAATGGCTGGCCTGGAGAGGTAGAGGGTAGTGCATCATCGTCGGTTTGGCTTTGTCCCGGATGAGCCGCCTGAGAAATTCTGGACTTTGAGCTGAAGGCTTGGGCTTTACTTAGAACTTAGGCCTACCCCAAGACACTGAACATGACGGTCAGAATATCTATAGCAAGTCTAGTCCCCGTACACTTCCTGATCATAATCCCAAAATTCGCTCCACCACGACCCTTTTAGCAGTAGTAACAAACTCTAAACACCTATATAGAATAGATCCTAAACCTGCAATGCAACCCGGACCCTAATCCTGTAAAGTCCCTTACTATACTTATCCCATGTAACCCCATAACCCTACGCCTTACGTGTATACGTACTACATCTCTCTGTTTCTCTCTCTCTCTCCCTCTCCCTCCCTGTGTACCCCTATGTCAACCTTTGCAGATGCATATATGCATGCACCCTAAACCCTTAACCCCATAGCATATACCCTAAGCCGAAAGCTTCTTGAGTATGTCAGTCCCTGGTGCCTGGTAGTATTCATACATAAAAGGACCAAATATAGACCCCAAAGTACTATGATCCTTATCATGAGGATCCCCGATAAAGTACCCCTAATTTTGGTGAACCCCCGCCTCAAGATCGTCAGAGCATCATGTCTGAGGCGCGTTGTAATCAGGTCCTTGGCCTGAGTGGAGTGAGATGTAAACCATTTTTCTTACAGCATTGGTCCCAAGACTTGGGTCTAGAGTTCAGGGATTAGGGTTTAGGGCTTAAGGATGAAGACAGCAAGAGACATAGGGTAGGGTTTAGGGTTTAGGATTTAAGAATAAAGGTTTAGGTTGTGGGCTTAGGGTGAATATAGGGCAGGGAAACGCGTAGGACCACAGTTTTGACAAGCTAGCCTTGTGTTTTCTCAACACAGGGGCACGCTTTGGGACCGTAGAGAGATTTGGAGATTCTGTGTAGTTCGCCCTCTGAAAAATATGGGGTTGGTGTGCATCATTTTTTCAGCCAAAGGCGCTACACTCATGCCACACCAACATTGTTGCAATCCTATACCCCCTCACTACCATTTTAAAGCAGCTCCGTTCATGGCTGCGGTAGGTGCCCGAAGGTAGATGTTGCTGCACGGGGCCCGACAAGAGGGCGGGCAACTTTCCTCAGACTTCGCTACACTAAGTATATATATATATACTCTATTATAATATAGTAGTTTCCATTTTCTTTTCCATTCTCCCAATAGTATATATGTATACATTATAATATCGTAGTTTCCATTTTCTTTTCCATTCTCCCAATAGTATATATGTATACATATTAAAATAGGGGGGTATTTCGCCACAGGTCCACCCTGGGCATGAGCACAGAACAAAGCCACTGCACGACACTTCGCTGCCGAGCTAGCTCCTCGGCATCTGCCTTTGCCGAACAGTCACTGTCCTCCTCCTCCAACGCTCTGATGTTCAGACTTGTGCAGGTGCAACCGTCTCATCGTTTATGCTCTTCAGATCCCTGAAGGTTGTCGACCTGAGTCTGCTTGCAAGCATAAAGCTTGATTTCTCCAAATGATTCACTGAAACCATTTTGCTGGGTCTTGCCTTCTACGGCATAAAATTCCTGCACAGCCCCCTAAAACCCAAAGAGCGGTGTTTCAGTCAAGAAGCCGACATTGCTGCCGATTCCTCCCTGCGAACAAACCACTGCACTGATCTCATGCAGGTAAAGCATATTCCTGGTCTCCCAGATGGACACCCCCGATCACCAATATTGAGAAAGAAGCCTATGTCAACTTCCCGAAGCCATGATAAGAAACTGATTGCTGTTAAGGAACATAAACTAGGTTATCATAGTATGGGTATAGAATGTCCAAACCTGCAGTTCCCTTGAGTTCACGGCTGCCGCACCCTTCGCGCGGTAGAGCTCCAGCACCTAAGTAAGAAGCTGCACTGGCTTGTACCCGGACCTCAAAAATATATGTTTTTTTTCCAAAATCAGGGGTACCATTTTTGGGGTGGGTTCCCCTTAAAGGGAGTAGCATATTTTGGGGTCTATATTGTTGCCCCTTTTTTGGGGGAAACTCCGATTTAGAATGATAGCATATTGGGCTCTTTTCTGGGTCATACTACGTTGAAGGCCCCCAAGATAATTCATGAATAGGCGCAAGTATACAACAATGAGGGACATCAATTAAACCCTGAACCCTGAACCCTAAGCCCTAAACCCCAAACCCTCAACCCTAAATCCAAAAATGGCATCCCTAACTGCAACCTGGTCCAATGATGAGCAGGGAGGGGCTTCTTGAGGGCTTGGAGGGGCTCAGAGCTTTGGGCCTTGGGTTCAGATTTTAGGGCTTAGGGCTCAGGGTCCAGGATTGATTTGAGTCTAGAACTTGTGGCTTAAGGGCTTTCGACGATGTCAGTCACCATCCTCACAGCATGATGACGCTATTCGCAGCTAGGTCGGGCATCAAGAAGATTGCCGGTTCCTGGCCGTAATGATGCAAAAAGTACGCGCTTTCATTCCGACCAAAATGACATGTGCTATAGTCGAAACTCCTAGTATCTCCCTTACAAACCCCCATAATATTCCCCTATATCTCCCCTATAGAACCCCCCAAGGAGTTTTAACCCCTTCTAAGGAGTTTCCACTAATTGTAGCACACTGATTCCGGGAGACGTTCTCTGTTTGAAGTGCTAGCGGCCGCTGGAACAAGGCCATGATGTTTTCTGCGATGGCTTCTCATGGAGAATGTTGCACGTCCGCTGGATAGGGTGGGTAGTTGGCGGGTACTCTGAAGCTACAGTATGTCCTTCGAACCTATGTCCTTCCTTTGCGGCTTCAAGTCTGGGGTTTGGGGTTTAGGGTGTAGTGTTTAGGGTTAAGGGTTTAGGGTTCAGGTTTTAGGATTCAGGGTTCAGGGTTGAGAGATTAGGGTTTAGCGTTTGGGGTTTAGGGTTGAGGGTGCAGGGTTTTGGGGTCCAAAAGCATATACAGAAAATCTTTAGGGAGCCTTAGGGTCTAGCAGTCCCTAGACATACCCCAACAATATAATTGCTACTTTCTTGTCCATTCCCTAAATCTTATAAATGGCACCTACATTGGGTTATCCCTTTAAGGTAGCTAGAACACTACCCGACCCTAAATCCCAAACCCATTCGGGTTAAGTGTCGCGGGGTCAGACAATGAGGGTGTCATGGCTTCAGCCCTCGGCTGACTAAATTAGAACAAGGGGTTGTATTGAGAAATATGCAACTAATATAGGGGCCATGTAGGGATATAGAGGGTTAAGGTATAGAAAACTGGACAAACAGCTAGAAAAAATGTGGACAGCGGCATGGACAGTTGGTTTATACCGCTAAGAAGGTAGCAAGAACTTTTTGAACACGCATCCGCTGGCACCCAGCTGAATTGTAAGCAGTGCCTTAGTTGATGTAACGGGCCTCTTCTGGAATCACGTGGGATGTCCATTGCGTATGAGAAATTCCTGTTCAGGTGAACCCTAAACCCTAAATCAAGTGAACCCTAAACCCTAAACCCAGGCCACAGTACGGAGTGGTCAGGGCCAACCCTTATTTCTCCACCCTACACCAGAAATTCTCAGCCGCGGCAGCCAAGTCACAAAAGGCTCGCGCGTCTGGCTATCCACGTAGAGGGGATATCCGCAAACCTCGGGTCTCATTTGGGTGGTTGTCAAGATCATGGTCCCTTTTTGGGTCCCTATTATAATACGGCCCCTAATATTTAGGGTACCCAAAAAGGGGCGATAATTTTGACAACCACCCATTTGATTCGTACCAGCTAGTGGAGGTGAGCTTCCAATAAAGGTTTAGGGTTTAGGGTTTAGGGTTTCAGGGTTTAGGGTTTAAGGGCTTAGGGTTTAAGGGTTTAAGGGTTTAGGGTTTAAGGGTTTAGGTTTTAAGGGTGTAGGGTTTAAGGGCTTGGGGTTTGGGGTTTAAGGGTTTAGGGTTTAAGGGTTTAGGGTTTTGTGTAAGAGGCTTTGAGGGGGTATATAGAGACTATGAGGAGCTATGGAAGATCCCTACATACTATCTCCCCACCTCAGTACTTGATTTAGGTTCTAATAGCTGCACGGTTTAGAGTTTAGGCTAAGGGCAAAAGCATCACTTCGTCATCCCTAATAAGGACCCTGGTATGACGTTTACAATGCCTGTATTTCCCAGCGCTGCCTAGGGCGCCGTCATTGCTGTGAGGCTGTGAACACCCCAATAATTTGTAGCGCAGGGTTAATTACTCTAAACCCTAGATGTTAAAACCCTAAATCCCAAATTCTAAACCCTAAACCTTAAATCAGAAACCCTACGCCCTGAACCCTCAATCTTAAACCACGTATGACTATTCGGTATTGGGACCCCTGCAGCCAAGTCTAAGAGCCCTAAGAGCCCGATGTAACAGCTCAGAAAGATACTTTTTGGGCGTTAGGGTTTAGCGCCCGGTTGAACCCCAAAGTCCAAACTGCGTGGTATTTCCACATTCCCAACCTTTGAAGTGTACCGACTCAGCTACATACCAAGTAATTTGTCACATCTGAGTTCAGGACAAAGTCGTCCTCGTCGTCGCCGCAGACCATTTCTGTTTTGGTTGCATACCTGGCTTGGGGGGGTTCGGGTTCAAAGTTGAAGGATAAGGGTTTTAGGAATTCGGGTCTAGGGTTGGGAGCTTAGGGTTTTGAGCGCATACCTGCTTCTAAGATCCAAGCTACGGCGGATAGTTGCTACCCATTGGAAGTATGGTAAATCTGGTATGCTAGTATAAAGAGCATCCAGGCTTCTTAGTATCAATACCAGCACCAGGTCTGAAGCGGTAACCTTATCTTGTGGGGGTTTAGGGCTTATGGTGTTGGACTTAAGGTTCATAGGGTTTCTAGGTTTGAGGGCTCATGGTTTAGGATTTAAGGTCTATAGGGTTTCTAGGGTTCAAGGCTTATGGCGTAGGGTTTGAGGTCTATAGGGTTTAGGGCTTGGGTTTTAAGGTTTAGAGGGTTGAACACTTCTGGGACTACTCTAGCTTCCATGCCCTTCGGGGGGTGGTTCAAGGCAGGTAAAAGCCCTCCTAAGTGGATAGGCTATGGCTTTGAGTATATTATAAAAATATCCACAGATAACCCATATTCTATGTACTGAAGGGGGACTATAGGTATCCTTGTAATTGCCCATGCTCCTGACCAAATTCTCCCTTACACTCCCCAAGGCTGCAGAAGGTTCCCGAATACCCAGAGCCTAAACCCTAAACCCCAAGCCCTAAACTCTAAACCCCGCCCTAAACCCTAAACTTTAGGCCCTACACCCCAACCCCTAAACCCTGAGCCCCAAGACCTAAACCCTAAACTCCTAAACCTCAACCCCTAAACCCTAAACCCCAAGCCCTAACCCCAAACCCTAAACCCACAACCTCAAGCCCCAACCTACCCACCTATACGAACATTGCGCTGTAAAGCTTGGCCTGAACTTTTAGAATACGGCCGGCTCACGAGCAGCCCACCAGGGAACGAAAACTATAGGGATTTAGCGATTTAGGGTTTCGGGTTTAGGGTTCAGGGATTTAGAGTGTAGGGTTCAGGGATTTAGGGTGTAGGGTTGAGGGATTTAGGGTTTAGGGTTAAGGGAAGAGCATCAGTTTCAACGACGACGCTATAGACAGCATATCATCAAAACACGATATTGTGCAGGGATTTAAGCCCTAAACCCTAAACCTTAAACCCTATGATGAGGTTTCAAGTCGGCTGAACCCACAGGGGCTTCCTCATGGGAGGAGTCCTTTGACAATGGCTCATCCTTGTA
Source organism: Symbiodinium pilosum (assembly GCA_905231905.1). Classification (NCBI taxonomy): domain Eukaryota; class Dinophyceae; order Suessiales; family Symbiodiniaceae; genus Symbiodinium; species Symbiodinium pilosum. The sequence continues at coordinate 25,444 of CAJNIZ010046595.1, forward strand.
GTACCCTTTATTTTGTCGTTAAACGCCTTACTGGAGCAATTCTGAAAGTTCGCCCCGAAATTCAGGGGTTTAGGGTTAGGGCTTAGGGTTTTATGGCTCCATGAGAAACTCTAGAAAAATCCTTGGCCCACCTGCTCTTTGGTGCCGCAGCAAATGCTGTGCTGCCTGCCATGATGGTGATGGAGGGGTTTGGTTTAGCGCGGAATTTTCCACAATTAGGGGCACCTCATTGGCTCATTGGGAGGTCCCATATTGACGACAATAGCACGTTGGGGGTTATATGGGGGTCCACATATTTATGGATATTACGAGTTTAGGAGTTTGGGGTTCGTCTTGGTCATGTACTCCAAATGATTACTACCGTGGTCACTGAAACTTGGCACAAACACCTAACCCTAAACGCTGAACCCTAACCCCTCAACCCTACACACCAACAGCTTAGTAACAACTACCCTCTGCTTAGTAGGGCAGAGCCATAAGTCTGGGTTGCCCTAAAGGAACTTAAGCCAAGTGACTATAGTACGGGAACATAACGAAGAACAGGGTGTCCTTATTGCAGTAACTTAACTTAAGTAACCCCAACTCAGAAACTGCGGGGACCGAGGGCTGCAAATTAACGCTTCGGACCATCTGGAATGATAAGCCTTAGGGTCTAGGCTCTAGGGTTTAGGCTTTAGGGTTTATGGTGGCGCCTGAACCCTAAACCTGGGTGATGGAGGAAATCTTGCACTGCTTCGTCTGTTTTAGCCATCATCTGCTATGCGCATGCCTCGGCCCCTCCACCCACAATCTCAGCCCGCTCTGGAATGTTGGACAGCTACCCCTCATTTATGTCAGGGCTTCCAAGAATTGGGGGTACCCTTTTGTGGGTCCCCAAAATAAGGACTGTAGTATTGGGGATTTTTGGCATCCCCATATTTAGGGCAACTGCCATGTTAAAAGAACAGGCGCAAATGCTTCAGAAGACCACCATGTTCCTTTTTCCGCGCAAATCGATGCAGTCGGCCGATTGCAGCTACAATGCGGCATCTTCAGCGTCCAAATGTGCCAGTTGCAAAGTTGTGAAGAAGGGTTGCGATACGACACCCAGCCCTAAGCCCTGTAACCTAAACCCTAAACCCTGAACCCTAGGCCTACACGAAGGGTTTCAGGATTGCGCCCCGGAATCGCGGGATGCTGTTCAGGACCTTTAGGGGGCTACATTGGTTCACACAAGGGTTATACTGGGGCCATAATATTGGGAAAAAAATTAGGGGTAGGACCTTAGGGGTACAACCGTGAAACCATTGACTACAAATCCCCTACAACCCCAAAGCCGCTTTCACCCATAGCGTGGATTCCTAGGCTGCAGGAAGGATTCAGGGCTTAGGTTTTAGAGTTTAGGGGCCGTAACCCCTCAAACCCTAAACCCTTTCGGTGAACCGGGGCTCCTGAAACCTTAAACCCAAAGTCCCAAACCCTGCACCCTAAGCCCACTAAACCTTGCCCGCGTTTATGAAAACTGGACTGGGGGGCTGGTCACTGAAATTGAGCCATGATATGCAAAATTATTGATAGGGGATGCGGGACGGTAACCACTTACCAAAAAAGCAATTGAGTAGCACTTTTAAGACTCCACTCTCCCTGTAAATTTTACGACCAAAAGGAGGATATAGTCCCCCTTAAGAAGATAGAATATGGTGTATATCGGGATCCTATTTTAATATACCCAAAGCCATATTCTATCTACTTAAAGGGTATCT
>CAJNIZ010046595.1:27285-38481 GCA_905231905.1 Symbiodinium pilosum
TCAAGTATAGATTATACTTTAAACCTCTACCTACGCCCTGCCCATCATCCCCCTTCCTCCCCCCCTGTCCCTCGAAACCCTAAACCCTAAACCCCTAATCCCTAAACCCTAAACCCCCCAAATCCTAAACCCCCTAAACCCTAAAGGCCCTCAGAAATCATCGTCCCACCCGCCTGGCTCGAGATCCAATGCGTGCTGCACCCCGTGCGGCAGCGAGGGCCAGAGCTGCGCGGCCGCCCCAGGAGACTGCATCTTCCAACATCCGGGTTGCTGTTAAGGAACTTAAATTAAGTTACTATTTTGGGGAAACCCTAAGATTTACTATACATACCCAATATGGTAACTTAATTGAAGTTCCTTAACAGCAACCCAGTCTTCCAGCATGTGTTTACGTAGGGTTTAGGGTTGGGGATTTAGGGTTTAGGGTGCTTTGTGTGTAGGGTTTGGGGGTTGAGGAGAACGCATCTTCCAGGATGTGTTTAGGGTTTAGGGTTTAGAGTTTAGGGTTTAGGGTTTAGGGATTAGGGTGCTTTGGGTGTAGGGATTGGGCTCTGGCGTGGGTTTCAGGGTGTAGGAATCGAGATTTAGGGCTTAGGGTTTAGCGCTTGGTTGGGGGCTTAAGGTGTAGGGTTTAGGATTCAGGTCTGGGGTTCGGGGCTGAGGGCTTAGGGCTTAGATTTGTTTAGTTCGAAGCCTGGAGTGTAAGGATGTTGGTAGAGGGCTTGGAGCTTGTGCTTTTGAGATTAAAGGTTCAGAGCCTTCTTTAGGGAATGAAAGCTTGGTGGCGGATCATCAACTACCTCCCTAATTCCTGACCCTACGTAGCAGCTTCGATGCCGTGGAGGTTGGCTAGTCCGGAATTTCACAGCAGACTTCAAATGGCTTTGTATCCTTTGGCACACGTGACTTTCAAAGTTGCGGCTGAGTTTGATGAGGGCATATACTTCCCTGCCTCATCTGCGATTTTTATGATCTCGCAAATGTACGTTCTTCAAAACTTGCCCTGGTGTGAGTCCACACCCAACAGCGGCTTCCATGCTGACGAAGATCTTGGATAGTAAGCTGTTTTTTGGCCTTGTGCATCCTTTTGCGGAGCTTTCGAGATGCAGTCCAAAAGTGGCATAGGCCGACCGCCGACGCTTGCCTCAAGCACGATAACCCAGTGCTGTCTTCTTCAAAAACTGAATGGCCCGGGGGTAGTTGGTTGAGCCTGGGACAGTCTTTGTGATATCTTGGAGTATCTGGGCTGTAGGATTGGAGACTATTGTCTGCCTGAAGCCGCTCTCACCCACAAAGTAATATTCGCAACCAAGCTAAAAACTCTAAACCCTAAACCCTAGTACATAGGCAGGATTCACATTTCTGCTCTCCCCATGACCGGCCCTACACCGGTACAAATCTTTAAACACCTACGCATATACACGTGCACCACTAATATTACGGAACCCGCGGTTTGGGGCTTACGGTTTATACGCACTCACCACTAATATTAAGGAACCCTATTTATTTACACTTACCAACCAAGTACCATGCCAAGCAAAACACACCACCTTATGTAGGGCCGGTTGTTGGCATGGTCCGGAGGTTGCACTTGCAAGAGCTACAGGAGGATTTCGGGGATAAATCCTGATTCTTCATCCATACCCTAAGGGTCCAAGGACCCAAACAATAGCGTCCCTTTAAAGGGGGTTATAGGGGTATATAGGGTTTAGGGTTTAGGGTCCAAGGACCCAAATAATAAGGTTTTAGGGCCCAAATACCCTTAATGTGATAGCATTTGGGCCCGAAAACCCTATTATTTGGGTCCTTGGACCCTTAGGGATAGAGTGTCTGGCACCTTCGACTTCCAACAAGGGAGAGATTAAGCCTATCTGGGCCGTCTGCTTCAGGGTTCATAGGTTTAGGGATTAGGGTTTAGGGATTGGGGTTTAAGGATTAGGGTTTCAGCTGGTCATGAAAGCAGGACAGCTGTTATTAGTTGCAAGCCCAGGTGGAATACTTCTGACCCTACTTATCATGGATAACCACACTCAAACTGCAAATCCTGAATCCTACGCCTGAAGCTCATCCGAAACCCGAAGGCCTCAACCCTAACAACCTAAACCGAAACGCTGAACACTGAGCCCTAAGCCCTAAACTGCTTCATCCCTCAAACCTAAACCCTTAATCCCTTATCCTAAACCCTAAACCCTCTAATCCCTAAACCCCCAAAAATGTATAGTCCCTCTTAAGGAGATAGAATATGGGGTATATCGGGATCTTATTCTAATATACCCAAACCCATATTCTATCTACTTAAGGGGGACTATAACCCTGAACCCAAACCGGACTCGGCCTGACGACAGGGGCAATGCCACATCCGCGCGTCGAGGGCGAGAGGCTCCAGGTGACCCCGCCGCCTTTGGGGATAATATGGCGATCCCAGAGGGTCCATATGAGCCATAGTCTAAACTCCTAGTACCCCCCTTAATGAACCCTCTAGTAGTCCCATATATAATCCCCCATATATACCCCTTTTAAGGAGTGTAGAGTACAGCTCATATATACAACTATTAGGGAATCAGGCCCCAAAATACCATAGTATGGAAGGAACTATGGGTCCCAATTCCCTAACTGGAAGGAATTATGGGTCCCAATTCCCTAACGGTTGTATATGTGGACCCTCTGGCGATATAGGGTTTATCCCTTCCGAATAATATTGGGATAATGGAAAATATAATGGAGACTACTATAGGATTTAAGGTTTAGGGGTTTTGGGTTTGTCATGGTAAGTTAGAATAATTCCAATTCCCAATATAAGGCCGTTTTGGTACTAATCCCTATATGAACCACCATTTAGGGTGAGGTCGGGTGAGATCGCTTCAAATTGCCCAGTTTATACACTAGGGTTAGGGTCTAGTGTCGACAGTAGGGTTTAGGGGTGTAGGTCTTGGGGCTTACTTGAGAGTTTAGGGTTTCTTTGGGGGGGATCTAGGGAATTGCTATGGGTGCTATAGGGATTCTGTAAGGGGCGATGGGCCATATAAGGAGTCTACGCAGGTGAAGCCGCCACCTTCCACAAGCACAGCTTAAGATTCGAAGCAAGATCCACCTGGAAGGAAACAGATGAACGAAATTGACCCAGGTAGGAGTTCAGGGTTTAAGCTTCGAAGGAAAATTTACCTGGACCCAAAAAGTGAAACAATGGCCAAAGTAGATCCAGATAGGGGTTCCGGGGTTAGAGTAGGAGTTGAGGGGTGTCCCATGTTAAGGTTTAAGGTTGTAGCTGTGAGGTGTTCGCGGGTTTGCAGAGGAGTAGTGTTTGAGGGTTTATAGGGTTGAGGGTTCAGGGCTCTTAGTCGGGCTTAGCTGCAGGGTTAAGGGTTTTAAAGGTTCAGAGTTTAGGGGGTTAGGGTTTAGGGTAAGAGTTTAAAGGTTGAGGACAGGGGGGTTGGGGCTGAAGGGATTAGGGGTTTGGTCTCTGGGCCGCCGGACGCCAGACTTCTCAGACTTCATGACGGGAGTGGGGTTGGAGATGTAGGAATAGAAACCAGGTTCTAACCCTGTAGCATTCTCGGGTATAGGCTCCCAGCTTCTCAGACATCTGGAAATGTGAAAGTAGGGTGTACCCCTGGACCCTAAAACCTAAATAGCGAGTTGGGTATACTTGGGGTGTGGGTAGTATAGTGACAATTGTAGGGCCTCGGGAGGTACGTGATTAGGTGCTGTGACCCTTGTGGCACTATAGCTTAGGTGGACCTGCCAGGTTTAGGGTTTAGATCGTTTCCAAATATTGAAAATGCAATTTTGGGGATCCCTACAGCAAGGATTGTCGCATTTGGAGGTCCACGCAGAGCCCCCCCCATTTTGGACAACTACCAAATTCTCACCAAACTTTAATTTGGGCTTTGTATGCTGGTGTCTTAGAGTAGAAGTTTTCCGCTGTAGTCCTAAATCCTAAACCCTGAACCCCAAATCTTGAACCCTCAACCCTAAAACCCTAAACCCGATACCTGCAAAACACGAAGCACTGGCAACTGCCCCAAAGGCGAGCACGCCGTGCAAAAGACCATGGCAACCACCCCGGGCTGAGGGTTTCAAGATAGGGCTTGCATGTGAGTTTTAGGGTTGAGGGTTTATGGTTTGGGGCTTCAGGTGCAGGGTGTAGGGCTCAGGGAATTAGGGTTGTGGGCTTACGGTTCAGGGTTTAAGGTTTTGGTCTTCAGGAAATGGTCAATGCCTATTTGTTGTACTTTGTACCATACTTCTACGAGGCATCTCGGACCATAGCATTAATCAGCATTCGCTAGTTATTCAATAGCTCCCGATTTCCCGTGCCCTTCGTTCATGCTTTCAACGCTCCATTGCTCAGGGTTGAGATTTGAGGGTCTCCAAAAATCAGGGGTATCTTTCAGGGGTCCCCCCAATAAGGATTGTAGCATTTGAGGATCTATACTGCCCCGCTGCAACTGGGGCTAAGGTAGACCCCTAGTTAATAAACCCCTCCCCTTAGTGGGGATTATAGTAGGGATCCTAATAGTACGGCCCTTAAAACAAAGGGGGTTTATTAATCATGGGTCTACATTAGGAATGTTTGCAGCGAAGATTTACTGGGGTCAGGTTTCAGGGTTTGTGGTTTGTCTGTTTCGGTTACGGCGTGGGTTTTTGAGAAAAAGGGCGAAACGCTCCGCAGGAATTCCAGGATTTCTGGGAGATTCACGTTTGGAGTACATGATACTGAAAATATGACCTAAACCCTAAACCCTGAACCCTAAACCCTGAAGCCTGTACATAAGGATTATACGGGAGCAACGTTGGTAGTCCTTTAAGCTTCTACTAAGTTGGAAAGCCATTCTTCATCCCAATCAGCCATATGAGCTACAGTCTAAACTCCTTGTATCCCACTCAATAAGTTGTGTCATATAAGGTTTAGGGTTGAAGGTCTAATGTCCTGGTATCCTCCTTAATAGTCACTACTGTACTACACCCCTATATAACCGCGTTAAGGAGTTTAGACTTTAAACCCTAAACCCCAAGCTCCAAATCCTAAACCCTCTATAACCCCTTTTAAGGAGTTTAGACTATGGCTCGTATGGAAGGTCCGCAGGGCCAACCTGGACCAGATGGCTGCAGCAAAGTTGAAGACTAGAAGCCTTGTAGCACAGCCCCCCTCAACCCTAAACCCTAAAAGGGGCCCCTGCGGGGTGGAAAAGAGCCCCCATTTCAGAAATGCGCACGTTCACCTTACATGCCAAAAACAGATCCTAGTTGCAAGGAGCCCCACAGAAAATCTGCCGGTTCATGTAGGGAATGGAGGATGAGCCATGTAGCAGCCCCTACAATATCTTCATAAACTCAATAGCTGACATGGTTTTTCTTTCCTTCTCCCGTAACTGGCAGCACGAAATACAGTCCCCCTTAAGTAGATAGAATATGGCGTATATGGGGATCTTATTACAATATTCCCGAAGCGATATTGTATCTACTTAAAGGGGAATATACATCCAATATGAATCCCCAGTGTCTATTTCATTCTCAGTCTGCTTTTCCATTCGGTTTTGCCTTCCTACACTCTGAGCCGAACCTCTGACTCCTAGTGTTGTCCGAATTTCGGCCTAAAACCCTGAATTGCGCGAACCCTAAACTCTAAACCCCGCGAACCCTAAACCCCCATGGGCACCAAATTAAAAAGTTGGGACATCATTGCTGGACATGCTCAACTTCGCGCGTAGCTCTTGGTAAGGATTTAGAGTTTAGGTTCAAGGTTTGTGTTTAGGGTTTACGTGAGGATTTAGGGCTACAATTTAAAACCGTGCCTGGGGCCAAGAGCTGCAAATGCCACCTAGACCCTCAATCCTGAACCCTTAACCCCAGCCCTAAACCCTAAACCCTAAACAAATAAATCCTTAAACCGCTACATCCTTGTGTTAGGCAACCCTGAGGTCCACATCAATCATATGGGTGGTCGTCAAGATTTTGGTCCCTTTTGGGGTACCCTAAATACTAGGTGCCGTATTAGAATGGGGATCCAAAAAGGGACCATAATTTTGACAACTACCTCTATACTCGTCCAAAGCCTGTACTTACTACACATATGAGCCTGCGGTTTAGGCTTTAGGGTTAGGGTCCACTGTTGATATTGCAAGTATTAACACGCAAGCCCCAAGTGATTATCACCTTGTGGGTACTTGCACCCTTCGGGTAGATCTCTCTCTCTCTCTCTCTCTGTATCTATCTATCTATCTATCTATCTAGGGTCTTTATTGGGCCGCACAATTTCTGAGGCCAACTAGGCTGAATAGGCACTCCCACGAGGTGGTAACAGATTGCCTTATCCTCCAACCATCATTAGGTGGTTTAGGGTTTAGGGCTTAGGGTTTTGGGAGGCATCTGCTTTCGAAGTAATTCTACAGGCCCATGAGGTTTCGACGCGGCACTTAGGACCCCTACTATGGTTTGACCCTTGTAGGTATCCATAATAGGAGTATATGGGAATCCCGAAGGGTTAAGTCTAAGGTCCAGGCTAAGTCCTAAGGAGGTTTGAGTCCCGCCGCAATCCAACCAGCTGCGTTATTTGTGACATTCGAACTGTCGGGCCTTGAATTCACGCCGGGACATCTTCTGGGTTGCTTTTAAGGAACTTAAACCACGTTACTAACCACAATAAGGAAACCCTTCTATCTACAAGATACCCATGCTATGGTAACTTAAGTTCCCTAACAGCGACCCAATCACCGCTCTAGGGTTTAGGATTTAGAATTTGGTGAGCTCTGTCCACTTCCGAGAGTAAACCATCAAGTCACAGAGCGGCGACCCTAAACCCTACACCCCAAACCCTGAAGCCTGAACTCTAAACCCTACAAACCCTAAAGCCTAAGCCCTAAACCCTAAGACCTACAAACCCTAAGCCCTAAACCCTCTAAAGCCTGAACCCTGAACCCTTAAGTCACAATAATATCTACACCATAATCCCTATATAACCCCTATATAACCCATTATAGTAGTTTCCATTTTCTTTTCCATTACCCCTATATAGCCGCTATGAACTCTAATTTGGGACCTGGAGCTGCTGCGTCTTTGGCACCTGAGCTTTCAAGAAGCTGCTGCAGACCCATGGGGTTTTCCCAAATTAGGGTTTACAAGGGTTAGATAGGGATAATGGATAAGAAAATGGAAGCTATAGGGATTATAGGGGTTATAGGGATTATAGGGGGCAGATAGGGGCTTTATAGGTATAATGGAAAATACAATGGAAACTACTATACTATTATAAGGTATATATGGGGGTTATATAGGGATAATGGAAAAGAAAATAGAAACTACGATAATGGGTTATATAGGGGTTATATAGGGATTATGGTGTACATAATTTTTGGGGTTATATAGGGATAATGGAAAAGAACATGGAAACTACTATAATGGGTTATATAGGGGTTATATAGGGATTATGGTGTATATATTATTGGGGTTATATAGGGATAACAGAAAAGAAAATGGAAACTACTGTTTAGGGTTTAGGGTTTAAGGTCTCCCAAAATTGGGGGTCCCCATAATGGTACCCACGGGATCTGGGTTCAGGGTCTAGGAGTTAGGAACCCTAAACCCTAAACACTGGGTTCCGGGTTTAGGGTTCTGGGTTCAGGGTTCTGCAAGTCCGGGTGTAGGGGAGTCCAGGTATAAACGCCAAAGGGCAAAAATCATGAACATGAAGTGGACACAGGGCTTTACATAGATAGTGCTTAGAATTCACAACGATAATGCTCCTAGATAGTTTCCCTGTATAATCATGGTATAGAGTACCTAGAATAGCCCGCACAAAGACATGGGTAACTCGTTCAGCCCCTACAGTACAGTAAAGGCTGGGACGGATGCCCGGCTGAGCATTTACTCCTCGCCCCAAACGATGCTACAACAGTCTTCAGCTGCTGAGCTCACATCCTCAACCGCCTCTACGGCTCTACGAGTCCAAGCACTCAGCTCATCCGACGGAACGGTTGGGAAGACTATATTTGAGCTAAAGTCAATATTTCCTACATAGTTTTATGGACATGGGTTCCTAATTAGGGAATATATTAGGAACTATACTCAATTACAAGAGGCACCCCTATGTCCACTGTTAAAGACCCCTTAATACAGCGAATATTGACAGTAGCTCATAGAATCTCCTCATGACCCTCCAATACCCCTACCATAAGGGTCCATCTGCCCAATAATTGGGCGCTTGGGGTTTGTGTGATATCTGTTGTAGTGCAGATTTTAGGCAAGTACCTGAACCTTTACGGCTACATGATGGAAGGATATTGTGGCCCGGCTCAATCTACAAATCAACACAAGTATCAATTTGCAACCACAGCTTGAACTTGTTGCCCATAATCCTCATCTAAACCTTGAACACTGAAGCTGAGTTTACCCTAGGAAGAGAAAATGCTTGGTTTGGTCTGAACCGCTTGCCCCCCACGGAAAGAGATGGCAAACACAAAAACAAGAAGAACTAATGAAAGTCAGCTGGGAAGTCAGCCGGAAAGGGTCCGGGACGAGGACGGGGGGGAGGGAACCGTAGACAGAGAAGTTTCGACGGTTGGGGAGTATGTGTTGGCGTACTGCCGGGGCAACAAGAAAGGGATGCAACAGTGTAGGAAAGAGATAAAAGTTGGTTTCAGACTGGGTAGTTAGTTGGATTGACGGTATCCGGGTCATTTCAGCACGCGACTGCAGGTAGTTGAAGGTTCTGCGAACAAAAAAACAGATGCAGGGCTTTCTGGAGCATTGGCCAGTGTAACAATTTTGATTTGACAGGGCGGAAGAAGTGGTAGTGAGAGCGGCGGGTATCATTTGCTTTGTTTATGAGGGGCGGGCCTTCAAAGGGGGACTGTTCGGAACTGTTGCATATCCTGCGGAGGGCTTACAGCTCAACGAAGGATACTTGACCGGGAATGCTATTCATCAGGAGGGTTTAGGGTTTAGCGTTTAGGGTTGGTTTGCTAAAATCAGCGCAAGAGCGAGTAGTACTGAACTAGTCTGACCCAATGGCTATCTCACTGATGACAGGGGGATGGCCATTTGGTGGCAAGGAGTTCACAGAAAGGCTGACAAGCATCAGATGGCGGGCTTAGGGTTTAGGGTACAGGGTTCAGGGTTTAGGGCATATTTAACATGCTTTGCAGAGTCCATGTTATAAGAACGGATCTTTTTTTGTATAAATGTACGGGCTTTACAGGATTCCCTAGCGTAGATCCAGAAGCCGTCACCCTCAACTCTGAACCCTAAACCCTAATCCCTAAACCCTAATCCCTAAACCCTAAACCCTAAACCTTAATCCCTAAACCCTTATCCCTAAACCCTAAACCCTTACGTCAATGCCAGGCGCCGCTTGCCAAGGCTTCCGCAGCAAGGCTCGGCATGGCGAGCAAATGTCAACTCTAGTGTTTAGGTTTAGGTTCTAGTTTTTAGGTTTTAGGGCTTAGGGTTTAGGGATTAGGGCTTAGGGTTTACGGTTTAGGGTTTAGGGTAACCCAGACCCCTGATAAATAAACCCCGATCCTTGTCTGGGTGTAAGCAGGTTTAGAACACTTTGTAGATGTTTAGTCCCTTAGAGTAATAAACCCCGTCCCCTCAATAGGGATTATAATAGGGATCCTAATACAGGGTTTAGGATTTAGGGTTTTCAGGTTTAGGGTCCCCTTAATGTGGATTGTAATAAGCATCCTACATGTAGTACAGGGTTTAGGATTTAGGGTTTTAAGGTTTAGGGTCCCCTTAATGAAATTATAATAGGGATCCTTATATAAAGGCCCTCAAAAGGACCGGATTCATTCATCATGGGTCTACATTAGCTTAGGTGGACCTTCCGCCCTGGTTTAGGGTTTAGGGCTTAGGGTTTGAAGGTTTGGGGCCTAGAGCTTAGGGCTGAGGGTTCAGGGTTTAGGATTTAGGGTTTAGGGCTCAGGGTTCTGAGTTCAGGGTTCAGGGTTTAGGGTTTAGGGTGTTGGGATGACGGTTTAGGGTTCAGGGTGTAGGGTTTAATGATCTACTAGGAAGATAAGAAGACTCCAGTATATTTGCCATTAACCCTTATAATCACAATTGCTGGGTGGGGGGTCCACCTAAACTCTAGGCATGTGGCAAAGCAGATTCAGGGGGTTAAGGTTTAGGCTTTGGGCTTTGGGGTGTACTGTGTAAGGGTTAGGAGTTACATGGCGGATACTATCCAAACATGGAGAATCAAATGCAAACGAGCATGCAACATAGGTTTAGGGCTTAGTATCTTGTGAATTTCGCAACATGGGTGACCCCTTGCCGCCCGATGTATATTTAGGGCTCATAAGAGGATGATTATTGAGGTGCTCACTAGGAATTCTATCTGAGAGGCTCCCCCCTATATTCACCCTGCACAGGAAGCGCAAACTCGAACAACGCTGACTCTGTGCCTACAAGGCCTACACAAAGGATCATGGGCTGTTGTACGGGCGTTATACGTCCGTCTGAGCCATCCCCCTAACTATAACCCCCCTAAACCTGAACCTTAAAGCACAAACCCTAACCCCATTTATTAAGAATGAACCTCTAGGTAGATCTGAAACACACAGGTCCTCTGCATAAGTTCCTGCTGACGCCTTCCTCCGCCTGATGTCCGGAAACTAATGAAGGCCCTTGGGGTTCAGGGCTTAGGGCTCAGGGTTTAGGGCTTTCGCTTTCTTCCGGGCAGCCAGAGTTTCGAGTTTAGGCCCGGAGGGGTTCCCATTTGGTTACTTTGGGGCGTTAAGCCTAAAGCCTACGGATATACGAATTCTGCACGTGGACACTGAGCGGAATTGCTTGCTGGAGTGCTAGGTCTGAAGCTTTTGGGTTCAGAGCCTGGGTCCGGGTAGGTCTTAAACTGTCTAAGGTTTAGGGTTTAGGAACTAGGGTTTAGGACTTAGAGTTTAGGAGCTGGAACCACCATAGTTCCACAAACAACCCAGACCCGCACAAGGATCTAGACAGTAGAAAACACTAGTATTGTACCCTAAACCTTAAACCCTTAACCTTAAACCCTAAACCTTAAACCCTAAACCCTAAGCCTTCAACCCTAAACCTTAAACCCTAAACCTTAAACGCTAAATCCTAAACCCTTTACCGAATGATTTTGAGAAAGCCTCCAAGAGGTCGACTTGAAGGATGCGCTCAGGGGTGTGGGAAGCTGGGAATTAGCGTTGCAATAGGGTTTCAGGTTTAGGG
>CAJNIZ010046596.1:0-16912 GCA_905231905.1 Symbiodinium pilosum
TAGGGTTTAGGGTTGAGGGCGGGGGGATTTAGGGTTTAGGGTTTGGGGTAGGGAGATCTATAGTGAAAGGTGGGGGGGCGGGGGTTTAGGGTTCAGGGTAGGGAAATTTATGGTGAAAGATAAAAGCTGAGTTGAACACTAACGCATGTCATTTCCCAAGCTACCGAGCTACAGAACCCCTGACCTTACAGACTCCAAGTGCGGTAGTTTCCCAAAATACGGGGAAACCCAAAATGGACTCCAAAATACTATAGTGCTTATTATAGGTACTCCCCCAAAAATGTACCCTTATGTGTGGAAACCCCCATGCAGGACTTCTCACTTTGGTGTATCGGCGCCTGGAATGATGCAGGCCAGACCTTCTCCCAAAGGCTCTAAGTACGTTTTAGATGGGATACGCATCCAAAAGTAGCTACAAGGCCGCAAGTATATCCCATTTAGGTACCTCGAAACTTTGGGTGTGGACTTTGGGGAGTGGAAGTCAGATAACGGCTGTTTCTCAACTAATCCTTCCTGTTAGGACTTCTAGAACCTAGACCCTCCTCCTACCCTCTATCAGGGCCTAAATACCCACTATCAGGGACCATATATCCCCAATTAAGGGTACAAGGAGGGTCCTGGAAGAGTGCCTTCCAGCAGATCAGTCATGCCAAAGGACCTCATGTTCTTCAAGGTGTCTCTCTCTAGAAGTTGGTATTGCAATACGTTTGGAATAGGTATGGTAGACACAAGTCCGGATGCTGCTCTGGTTTGACGGTTTCTTGCCTGGCCGCAGGGTTAGGATATTAAGAGGGGCGGCATCAAACCATTGCTGCGACGAGTGCAAACGTGGTATCTCCATTTCAGCTGGCCATGTTTTCGGACTGATACCCCTTGCCAACCATGTTTTGAACTAAGATGGAAAGACGCCTTGGGTCCCAGAGATTGCGTGCGTATGCTGTCCAAGCTGCCGTCTATGCCACTGTTCGGCCCCAGAAATGTGCTGAAATCAACCCTATAGCACCAGGTCAACCTGCTTCGTTGTGCACACTGGGTTCAGAGCCGTGTCCGCATGCTATGGGGCCTAAATGATTACCAATAATCTGGTTCCGTAATTATTTCTCATAAAATTATGGTCGATGGTACCTCAAATGGACCTCCAATTGATATTGGCAAGTATTTATGCCCCTGTAGTATTCAGTTCTCATGGTACGCAGAAAGCGGGGCGCTGGTACAAACCTTGGAAAGTCACTTTGTGTGAAAGGTCTGGCCCCATATGTCGCAGACCTCACCGTGCTGCTGCGGACAGTCGGCGCCTCAATCGGATGTCCATTTCTCTCCCAGAAAGTTCAATGAGGGGCTTCTCAGAAACATTCAGATAATATTGAAATTGCTATTCTGCTGTAAGATTCTAGTGCCTACATCTTGTTTTCCTTTGTTGTCTGATTGTATTGCAGATCTTAGGCTGTAGTTTGCCGGGCTTACTTAGGTCTAGGGGTTAGGGGCTTCAGACTCCATGCTGCTTCATTTTTCCATGCTACCAAGTTTCAGGTGCTAAGCATGGACACTTACAGGCACACTTGCCTTTGGAACCCAATGGATTCCCCTATGAAAGGGCTCCCACAAGAGATCCCTGAGCAATGACGTTGCCACAAAGAATCTTAGAGCGGGTTGGCTGGTGCTCATCGCTTTTGCTTACCCCAATGAGGATCTAGGGCTTAGGAACACTAAACCCTAACTCCTAAATCCTAAACCCTAAACTCTAAATCCTAAACCCTAAATCCTAAACCCTAAACCCTAAATCCTCAACCCTAAACAAGCCATAACCTAAAAACATGAGCCTAAAATCCGTGTATCATCTGGAGCTGAGTCCCTAAAGTCCTTTCGCTTGAGAATCATTATCCCGCAGTGAGCCTGGCCTTGCTTCCCGATATGTGAACCATAGTCTAAACTCTTTAGTAGGGAATTATACAGGGGAGTACTATAGGGGTTATTAAGGGGGATACTAGGAGTTTAGACTAGAGCTCATGTAGGGTTTAGGGTCTAGGGTCTAGCGTGTAGAATTTAGGGTTTAGGGTTCAGTATTTAGGGTTTGGGGCTTAGGATTTTGCATTCCCCGCCGAAGAGGGGCCACAAACACTACTTTGCCGCACTCTTGTTGTGAGGCCGCCATTACCCTGCAACCAAAATGGCAGCCGTTCATCCCATGTGAGCTCTAGTCTAAACTCCTTAAATTGGGGTCATATACTGTTTAGGGTTATATAGGGTTTTGGATTTAGGGTTTTCGTTAAGGGGGATACTTGGAGTTTAGACTTTGCTCATGTGAAACCATACGGTGGGACACAATTTGCATCATAGTGCGCGGACATCAACATAACGATGCTGAATGGATCCCTGTAAGGTTTATGTGCTGAACGCTCTGCCATCCAAATCTAACTGACACAACATTGCATGGCGATCATGCGAGCAGTCCATACGCACTGCCGTGATCCTTCAAGAAGAATTACAGTCGTCTTGCAGGACTTCGCGTAGGGGTTGAAGACATAATATACTATAATATACCATACTATGCTACAGTATATTAGAATATACCATAAAATACTATAATCTCTTATAATATACACAAGGAGAGTGGATCTGGTTGAGGAGACCTCTTCACACCTCCAGCCTTAACCACCTCTGAACGCCTTAGCCGCCTGAAGCCCCCAAACTCTGTACACCCCGAGCTCGAATGAAGTCATCATTCCATGGATAGGGTTTAGGGTTTAGGGTTTAGGGTTTAGTATAACAGGGTTCTCTAACCATGGCAGGCTACTGACCTTGAGTCCCTAACCCAGAGGGTCCAAGTACCCAATAATTAGGTACTTGGGTTTTGAGTAATAATGATTATGGTATAGGTTTTGGGTAAGTATATGAGTATTAGGTACTTGGACCCTTAGGGCAATAAGTAACAGGGTTCTCTAAACATGGTAGGCTACTGACTTTGAGTCCCTTAAAAGCAAGCAACATAACCCCCACCCCCTCCCTCTCTATCAGGACTGGCATCCGGCAAAGTTCGCCTGGATGATGCGCTCAGACGTACTCCGGGAGGAGTAGAGCTTATACGACCAGATGGTTGGTAAGGTAAGATTTGAGAGACTTTAAGTTTGTAACCTTAATGTTTGTAACCTTAGGTTTTGGGTCCCAAATACCCTTATTAAGGCCCATGGTTTAGGGGCCCAAAACCGAAAGGGCACAAAGGAAAACTCCCTGAAGGTCTTTACGGTTCTTGTAGAAGATGAAAGACATTGTCCCCGCAGCCATGGTTGTTAAGAGGCGAGGGAGCTCAGAAATACAGTGCCAGAAGCACGCAAGAGATTTATGCAAAACCCTGAAGGGTCCAAGTACCTCATAATCATATACTTGCCCAAAGCCTGTACTACAATTTCTATTGCCCAAATCCCGAGTACCTAATCATTGTGTACTTGGACCTGGGGAAGGTCAGTGTGTTCTCCTGTTCGTTTATATGGCTCTCGAGATGGTAGTTCCCAATAGTCTTTCGCAGTTTATTGGGGTCCCCCGATTATGGGAAACTACCAAATATAGGGGTTTAGGGAGTATTAGTGTTTTGGGGATTAATGTTTATAGGGATTGTGGATTATTTAGGTTTCGCAACTTATGAAGAAGGCGGTCGTCCTAGACCCCAAAAGCCTGGAAAGTATGAAGCCTACAAAGTACGTGCTAACACCCTGTGCGCACCCTAGATGTCATAGACTGTAAGCCTCCAAATCCCAACCTCAAAATTTTGAAACAAGCTGAGACGGGATAGTTTCACTTCAACTAGCTCGCTTGTTTAAGCAGGTAATGGTTAATTATGAGGCAAAGTGCAGGCAAAACGGTTAGCTTTAATTGAAATACGCCCGGAAAACTGAGCTTGCAGGAGTTTGGGGCAATGTCCCTTGGAAGCAATCCTTGAGGGGCACCCCTTTCATCCCAACATGCTTCCGCAAATGTTCCACACTGCGAAGCCCTTTTTTTAAACCCGTTCAAATACCAAACCTGCAGGAGCTTCTCCCCAATTGGCCAGAAGCTGAATGGGAGCGATATCTGCGAAGTCCCGAGGCAATCCTCTGCATGGTATCGCAGAACTGCCTATAACAATTTGACTGAGACTTTCAGGTAGATCACCAAGGGACCTCCAGGTGGGACAGAGCCTCTAAGTGACCTCTGCATTTTTTTGTCAGTGTCCTTCTAGGGGGTTCTGTGCTATCTGGGAGTCACCTAGGAATGGACCCTAGGAACCTTTCTGAGTTCTCTCGTCGCAGGTCCGGCTTGACCGTCAGTGCGTTATCCCAGAGGCGCCTGGGGGTTCGTATCACTTGAGATTTAGGATTTATGGCTCAGGGTTCGGGATGTATGGTTCAGGGTTTAGGATATACGGGGCTCATTTGGGGCTAGGGTTGCGGGTTTAAGCCCATCACTTGGAGGCAGTCGGTGAGGAAACCAAGGAAACAAGGAGGTTGAATCTTGCTTTTCAGGAAATTTTTGGCTTGTTAGACCCTAAACCCTATAACTACCCTGCATGGGTTTAGGTTCGCGGGTTGAGAGCAAACAGGGGTCCCACGTTTGCGAGGGCTTCCTTGGCCGCCCCAAAATTGCATTCAAGGGCCTATTCAAGCTACAGAGCCAAGCAGTGGTATATCCAGGCAAGAAACCCTGCGCATAGATTCAGAAGCCTAAGCCAACACCCCCAAACCCTAACACCCTAAACCCTATAAACCCTGAGCCAAACACCAAACACCCCAAACTTTAGCACAGCAGTCCCGCGCCAGGTTTCGCGCTGCTATCCCTATGGCCCCCCAGCTGGCATGGACGACCCATCTCTGCTGAATCCTCGGTAGGAGAAGTGGTTAAATGTTCAGGAGTTTAGGATTCAGGGTTTAGGGTTCAGGGTTTAGGGTTTAGGGTTTAGGATTTTAGGGTTTAGAGTTCATAGGGTTTAGGGTTCAGGGTTTTGGGAGACAGGTGTAGGGTGCATGGGTTCGGGGGTTTAGGGTTTAGAGTTCCTAGGGTTTAGGATTTCGGGAGACCTCCATGGGTCTAGGATCAAATGGCCAGATAATGAAGGGTAGGAGTCCCAGGCCGCAGCCAAATCTACTACTGAGACCATACCCTAAGTATCTAAGTACAGAATAATATTTGGGGACCTGGGAATTTGGGTATAGTACCCTAAACCATAAACCCTAACCCCAAACCTGAACCCCTAAACCCTATAAACCCCAAACCAGTTTTTGGTTCTTGGGAATGTGTAGGATTACTGGGGCACTCCAACCTATCGGGATGGTGCAAAGCCCTCAATAAACCCTAAATAAACCCTATAAGCCCTAAAACCTAAACAATGAATCCTAAGCCCTGACCTCAAGGTGTTGAGGGTTTAGGGTTTAGCCCTAAGCCCTAAACCCTAAGCCCTATAACGCTAAACCTAACTGCAGGAATCTAGAGGGTATCCAAAACGAAGTCTCTTATGCGCGGAACCTTCAAACTCACGTAGGAACCCCTATGAGGCATAATCTGGGGGATCTATAAGGATTGTACAGGTCAATGTCGGTGTAGTGGAAAAGGAACTTACTATATACCATTCAGGGCGTAGGGTTTAATGTTGAGCTATTGTCAATAATAGGCTTCCCAAAAGACAATTAAGGGCGGACATAGGGGGCCCCTTTGGTAGTTTCGTATAGCACCGAATATATTCCTTAATCGGAACCCGTCCATTAACTGCATGGGAAATATTGAAACCCTATTATAAACTCTAAACCCTAATCCCTAAACCTTGGATGTGGCTCATGTTGCCTCGTTTTAAGGATCCGGGGCCCCAGGCTTTGAGATCCACATGAGCCATAATCCAAACTCCTTAAAGGGGGATATATGGGGGATTATATAGGGTTATATAGGGATTATAATATAGGGTTCAGGGTTAAGGGTTTAGGGCCTAAAATCCTTAAAGGGGATTATCTCGGGAATTATAAGGGTTATTACGGGAGATACTAGGAGTTTAGATAGTGGCTCACATGTAGATCCATGGAAGCCCCCCCCAAAGTGAGGCGCCGAAGCGATCGGACCTACTTCGATGACTTTGTGCGCCCTGTTTTCTGGAATCAGGCCTCCAGTCTGGGATTGTTGTAGGATCTAGGGTTTAGGGTTTAGGGGTTTGGGGTTTAGGGGATTTAGGGGGTTGGGATTTAGTGTTTTGGGGAGTTTCAGGGCTGGAATTTCAGGGCATGTATTTTCAGGGCTACACGTGCCAAAAGCTTCAGGGAAGTTCATCTATTGGAGTTTGTCCTCAACCCGAAACTCTGGGCCTTTCATCCTGAATTGCCAATTGGTCCCACTGTGCTGGGTTGCTGTTAAAGGACTTTAGGTAAGCTACTTTAATAAGGAAGCCCTAGTATTCACTATATACCCGTATCACAAGCGCGGACCCAAAGCCCGTGATTTATTACCAAGGGCTTAGGGTCACGGGGTACAACTTACGCTGCGTTGAAGCTACAGATCGGCTATAGAAGATGCTGTCCCCTGGGGTAGGAGTATCACCACTTCAAAGCAAGCCGCCCTAATAAACAACATCCTCATGCCCCTAGTAGTCAAGATTCTTGATAGCGTACCTGAAACCCTAAACCTCAAATTGGGGGGTATTCATTTTTGGGTGTGCGAGCGCTATCATTACGGGCATGGGTTCATATTTCATAGGCCGCTCCCAGCCCTGCTTTGCAAGAACGGTCAGGGATGTAAGATGGGACCTGCAAGCCGACCTCAAGTAATACAACTGTATATGTGTATATATATATATGTACATATTCATGTGTATATATATATATGTATACTCCATACAGGTGGTTTAGTCGGGTGTGCAGATTTGTATGTAACCCCACCCCCCCAAAATGACAACCGTATGACTCTCGTAGGATCGTAATGGGGACGACCTTAAATTCAGATTTGGGGGTCACCAAAAATACCTTAGTTCTTTTATCCTATATGCCTGAAAATCTTGATATGTTTACATGATGCCAAAGTATACCATTGACAATCCCTATTCAATTCCTAGTTTCAGACAGTATTCTGAAATCTATAAACCCAAATCCCTAAACCCTACAGCCTGAACCCTAAAACCCTAAACCTCAAATCCTAACCCCTGAAACCCCAAACCCTAAAGCCTAAACTCCATATGTCCCTACCTAAGACTCCTCGGGATGCAGGAGGTGGCGGAAGTCCATCTCGGTGATCTTAGCCGCATGAAGGACCTGCCTGGATCCCTGGAGTACCAGCCAAGTGGGCTTAGGGCTTTATGGAGATTAAGGCTTATGGTCTACAGGTTTTTTTCTTCGGGTCTAGGGTTTATAGGGTTTAGGGTTCGGGGTTCATAGGTTTAGGATTTAACATTTGAGGTTTAAGATTTTTGGGGGGTCAGGGAAGATGTAGAGAGGACCAGCTTGCTGCTAAGGCACTTGAAGTAGTCAAGTTATCTGATAAGGCAGTATGATCATGTTCAGAAGTTTGCCAGACAGTGGTGATGAAGGGATGTGGATAGGGCCAGCGAGGATTTCATATCATGAGAGGCCCTACCTCCCTAGTCCTTGTAGAGGCAATCCCTTCCCTGTAATATGAAACCCCCTCCCCCCCCTAATATGATATATTCCCAGTATATATAATATACCATGTAAGGGGAGGATTTAATGTTGGGGGGGGAGTGGGGCAGTCGATTTAATATGAGGGGAGGGGATTACCCAATTTGCAGAACCCTGCCCCTATATGGTTGCGACCCAGATCGCAACAATCCCCCCCCCAACCACAGAAGCCCAGTTACCATGGCTTCAGCATCCCCCCACAGCCCCAAGCAACCCTTCTGCGGGTCCTTCTTGGGGGTTCTGTCCTGTCTGGGCTGGGGTAACCCAGAAGCTCCTCTTCAACCATTGCGCCCTCACTTGAAGACCTGCTTGATGAAGCCTCCTGTTACTCTTGGGTTCTTGGGTTTAGGGGCTAGGGTCTTAGCGTTGTAAGCTCCTGAAAGTGCTGCAGTTGATTAATCTGCAACATCTCCAAAACACAACCGCCTCCACTTAAGCCCCTGAACCTGTAACTGTGGAGCCTTGAGGTAGAGATCTCCAAGCAACCCTAGGCATGTACCCTGAGCCTAAACCCTAGACTCCCCCTAAACCCTAAACCCCGTACCCCAAACCCTACTTGGAGGGTCAGGGGGACTTAGTAAGTAGGTTAATAACTCCTATAACCCATATAGTAACCCTAAATATCCCCATTACTAACCTATTTACTAAGTCGCCCTGACCCTCCAAGCAAACCGCATCAGACTCTTTGAGCCCTTGCCTTCATCAGCCAGAAGTGCCCAGGGAATACGAGAAGCTGCTCATTCACGACTGGCCTGGTGCAGAGGGCTTGGCGCATGCCTAAGTGCCGGAGGGCGGTGTTCTTGATGAGATCCCTTCCGGCAAATCATGAAACCTCGCCAACAAAAATCCATCAATACTCCGCCCATTGCACAACGATGTTGTATTGGAAACGTGTACTAGTATTGCCATGGGCGTGGGGCTTATGAATACTTTAGGAGCCTAGATAATTACCAATATTGTGCCCTTAAATCCCCATAAAATCATATTACGTTGTGATTAACAAACGTCATTTGTTGCACTTTCGACGTTCTAACCTTGGTCCGCATGACCCTCTAACCCTGTTCTAATTCAATAGGCGCCTGTGTTAGGCTGACGGGATGTCCATGCACGGGGCTTGAAGTGTTGGGTTGAGCATTGCCTCGTACATTCTGGGTACATCTACAGGGTTCAGGGTTTAGGGTTTAAGGTTTAGGTGTCCTAAACCCTAAACCCTAAACCCTATGGTTTAAGGTTTAGGTGTGCTCAAAATTACTTGCTACCTATACTTCAATTCCTCCATCGACCCAAGGCGCTAAACACTACCCAAGGGCTCCTATGTAGTTCCTTTTTGGGTCTGTTATGGTTTTTTGGTAAGGAATTATAATATACTACCCAAAAAGGAACTACATAGGAGGGTTTGGGTAAAACCTCATCTCGTCATCCCCTAATCCTAGAGCCATTTTCTTCAGTCACATCCCTTTTGTCAAACCCATAGACCTGCAACCCAACAAGCATATCCGTGTAGATCCCTGCATACTTATACCTTTAGGTGTACATCTTCCCTAAGCCCTAAACACTTAAACCCTAAACCGTGTAACCCAGACCCCTGATTAATAAACCTCCTCCCCTTAAATAGAGATTATAATCGGGATCCTAATATTTAGGCCTTTAAAAGGAGGGGGTTTATTAATCATGGGTCCCCAAGATATACCCTATAATCCCCATATAGCCCATTATAGTAGTTTCCATTTTCTGTTCCATTACCCCAATGTCTCCCGTTATGGCTAAGGCCCTGGGTGAGCCCTTGGAGTCCACCCGGCAGCTGCAAGAGGTTGAAACTGGGAACTTCCGCCTCATCCTGGACCCGAACTTTATAGGGCTTAGGGTTTAGGGTTAAGGGGTTTAGGGGTTTAGGATTTGGGTTAGGGGTCTAGGGGTTCAGGGGTTTAGGGCTTAGGGTTTAGGGTTAGGGTTTCGGGCTTAGGGTTTAGGGCTTAGGATTTAGGGTTTAGGATTTAGGTTTGGAACTTTGGGTTTAGGGTATAGGAATGCAGGCTTAAGATTCACCCTGGAGCCCTACGTCTAAAGACAATACCTGCATTGGGCCCTAAAGTCTATAAAGAGTACCTACATGTAGCCTAAGGGTTTAGGGCCAGTGTTGATTGACCCTAAACTTTGTAAGCCCTGAAGCCCTAAGCCCTAAACCCCAAACCCTAAAACCCTATAAGCCCTAAAATAAAACCCTTAGCCCTGTAAGCACTAAAACTCTAAACCCGGGCTTGAGGCCTTAGGGCGATTCAAGGCTACAAGGCCTGAATAAGCTGGATTGCTCTTAAGGAACTCAAATTAAGGTTGCGATAATAAGGGAAACCTTATTCTTTACTACATATAGCCCCCCTTAAAAAGATAGAATATTATGGCTTTGGGATATATTACAATAAGAACCCCATATATCCCATATTCTATCTAACTTAAGGGGGACTACACCCATATTATGGTGACTTAACTTAAGTTTCTTGGCAGCAACCATCAAGGAGTACGGCTTGGTTTAGGTCTCGGCTCAGGGCTTACTTGCTGGTGGTTAGTAGGGAATAAGGGGATATGATCCCTATAGAACCTACTCCCTTAATGCCTACTAGTCCACAGTGGGGATTCGCAAAGTTTAGTATGTGAGGCGTGTACACTGCAGGGGGTAGGTTGCGTGAAGGAGTTCGAGTTTGAGGAGTTTAGGCTTTGGGATTGAGAAGGTTACGGATATGCCTTAAAGGCCTGGGGGTTGAGGGATTGCGAAGTTTTGGTGTCAAGATGCGCAGAGGGCTTAGGATACGGAGCTTTGGGTTTGAGGATTCCAGCTTTTGGGGTATAAGGTTTCGGAAGTCAGACTTGGGAACCTTAAGCCATAAACCGTATGGAGTTTCAGGGCGGTATGAACCACTTCCCCTGTTAGCACAACCTGCCAACCCCAAATACTGGATATGCTTATTGTAGCATGAAAAATAGAATACTCACTAGTTTATCAGAGGGCTGGGGGATTCATTTGCAAAGGAAGGGGATTCTGATATCGGGCTTGCTTTGACTTTCCGACTCAGGGCAAAACCCTAAACCCCAAACCCTGAACCGCGTGTTGCCCAATGTGGTGCGGTTCAACTGTTGAGAGTGAGAGCCAAGAATGAGTGGCGATGATCTCCTTGTGTACATGAGGATGCAGACGCCTCGCCTGCCCCTATACTTGGAGGGTCAGGGAGTCAGGGGGACTTAGTGAGTAGGTCAGTACTGGGGACATTTAGGGTTACTATGTGGGTTAAGGGGTTATTAACCTTCTTACTAAGTCCCCCTGATCCTCGAAGTAGGTCTTGCTTTTACTCAACCAAGCGAGGCTGGGACTGGACAATCGCCATGTTTCTATCATACCAGCACAACAGAATCTTGGGGTTTAGGGTTTAGGGGAAATGTCAGATTCTGTATTTGGTTTTAAAAAACGCAAGAGAATGATGCCACAGAGGAAAAAATCGAATCCTGATCTCCAAAGTCGACCTGACCGCTGGTAGGGAAGGATGCACTTTACCCCTTACCTGAACCCAATAGTGAATACATAGTGACCTTGTCGGCTTCCTTCGGGCAATGAATTTACATAGTTTCGTAGTCCAGGTAGGGTTCGGGCTCAGGGTTCGGAGTTTAGCAAAGTGTTCGCAGCCAAGACCGGTGAGCCCGATCAAGAGAGGAACATACAGCCAGAAACTGAGTTTAAAAAGCTTTGAAAACCACCCACAAAGCACTGAAACTGACCGGTGGCTGGTAGGGAATCTTTGTGATGGAATACGCTTTCCTATGTAAGCCCCACAGAATATATTCCAAAGCTCCAACAGCACCTCTTCAGACTCTCATTAGGGGTTTAGGGTTTAGGCTTTAGTTTAGGGTTTAGGGTTTAGGTGTTTATAGGGATTGTAGCCGCAAACCTGCCAGCAGCAGGATGATCGGCCGAGCACCTGGACCAAGGCTTCGTGCGACCCCATTGCCAAGATCCTGCGGGTCCAAGTACTCAAAATGCTTGGTACACGGAATAGTTTTGGGCCCAAAGTATCTATATAGGAGCCCGTTTGGGCCGTTGCGTTCAATTGAGGTACACGGCCGTTGAGGGAGAGGGGAAGTGGGTTGGCGTCTGGAATTTGCTCCAAAACGTAAAAAGACAGTGATGATTCCTAACAGTCATCTAAAGCAATTAATTACAACTTTCTTGGTCCTGCGGTGTGCTGAAGATCAACAGCGGACATCAGCGGACATGGCTATGAACCTGGATTGTTGTCGGCAGCGCTTGAAGCGACGTTTCTTGATGTCGCAGTTTGCATTTCTTCATGTGGGGTACCGCTATGTGGAGACCCTGAGAATTTATGAGAACCTAGCAAGGATTTTAGGGTCATTGCTAAGCGATTATGTTTGGGTTCTCTGTTCAAACTTCCAAAATAAGAAAGTCCATGGCAGGCAGTACGCCTCAAGAAGTCAATCTTTATAGCTTCCTTATCACTGGCTTCTAATGAACCACGTACAATCCCCTGAACGAGCATGGCATCAAAGGGGCCCTACAGTGAGGGCCCCAACGAAGACAGTCGTCCAGGGTTACGGCGCTATGTGATAGGGAACCCTCGATGTAGACCCCGATAAAACACGATCTTTGTTCAAGGGAGTCTCTTTTTTTGTTGATTTAAGGCGCCCCATGTGGAGTGTCATGTCAGTTTGGGGGAGGGTAAGCTCTAAATCCTAGACTCGATATGTATCCCTGCATATTTCTTCATATGCCTAAACCCTAAACCCTAGTCAGCCCTAAACCCTAAACCGCATGTATACAAATCCCACTATCTATCTCTACAACCACAAGTGAAGAATGGCACTGTAAACGAAGAGCCTCAAACCACTCGCAATGGAAGGCAGCACACTTTCTGCGCCTGCCAGAACGGATGGAGAAGGACCCCCAAACTGTAACATATGGTAGTAGGACGCCAGCCTATTAAGGATTCAGAACCTTGGGAAAATCAGTCACTTTGCCATGTTTGGGGCGGGGTAGAGTGGCACTGTTGGCAAATGTTGGTCGGGATCCGAGGAACAGTAGCCAGTTTGAGTCTATAGAATATATGAACCAAGCTGCCTTCCAGCCCTGTCAGGCTCGTGGGTTTGCCCCCTTTCTGCATCTGTTGTGCATCATCCATCTACCCAGAAATGGACTTGATTTCTGTGATGGCCCCTTGTGCCCACGCGCTTCCTTCGCAAGGACCAAACGATTCCTGGATCATACCAAAATGCCCTGAGGCAACCAAGGGGGGTTTTGGAAAACGAGGTCCCTTAAAGGGTCATAATCCCAAAGGGTCCATGTAGCTATGGAGTATACGCTTGGGCCTAACCGGGGTCCTAGATTCCTTGGAACGTTATAGTATAGTATAGGGGATTTGAGATAGATCTGAAAGTGATATTGGGAATTGTATAGGTCCCTAGACCGGTTGACCAGCTGTATGGCCTTTGGAGTTTGACGATTCAAAGCCCTGAATGATAGCTTCCATTTTCCAGTCCCTACTTACAACCAGCAAGACTATAGCCCAACCCCCAAACCCTACAAACCCTCATAGAATCCCAGTGCGACTTTCATTGTACATTCACTTTTCCGTTTTCTTTTGTATTCCCTGCTTGCAACCAGCAAGTAAACCCTTAACTGTGGTTGGCGAGGCTGCGCTGGCGCGGGGCGGTTCTTCACGTCGTGATTAAGCCTCCCAGCAAAGAAAAGATAGATCTTGGGTGGTTTTGGAGCAAGGCATTCCGGAACGCTAAACTGTAAACCCTAAATGTATCCAAATTTCTCCATACAAACCCTGTAAAGGGACCCAGCTATGAGAATTGGAGCTTCAGAGTTTTGCTTGAGGGTTTAGGGGGCTAAGGGATTAAGGAGGTAGGGCTTAGGGCTTATAGGTTAGGTCAATCCCCCCCCCTATAACCATAGCTGCTTAACATGGAATTAGTAGGGCCTTAATATACCTACAATAGTCCCTTCTAGTACCCATTACCGTGTGGGGGATTGACCCAACTTGTAGTCCTCCTTGCTGGAGTCGTCTAGGTCGCAAAGGGTCCGGGCACCTGCATGGCATTTACCTGCGGCTGAAAAAAAAGTGCCTACATAGCTGTTTGGGAGCCTGAGGGCAGCCGGGTAGCCATTGCGGCAAGCACTAAACACACAGCTAGCACAGAAAAGATGCGCAGCGGTGGTTAGAACCAAAACCTACATACAAGCCGAGGAACAGCAGGCTGTTGTCGGGGGCTCAGCCTCTTTGCAGGGTTTTGACCCAGGTGTTCGCCCTTTACTGGAATTATTGTTTGGAGGGCTTTCATTATTCAGCAAAAAGCCATATTAGCCCAACAGCGCTAAACCGTGACCCCAAAGTTGAAACCTCAGTGACCAAACAAGGAACGCATACTCACAGTTTTTAGAATACTCCAGCAGAGAACTGGTTGGAGACTTGGAGTTCTCCAGAACCTCAGAAAGCCCGCAGTTCAAGGTGTCCAACCAGAATTGGGTTTTCTATTTGGAGAGGCAGGGGGACTTGGGAAGTAAGTTAACATCCCCTGTAACCCACATGTACCCTAAACATCCATGTACCATGTAATCAACCTACTTACTAAGTCCCCTGACTCTCCAAGTGCATTCCTTCTTTGGATGTTGGAAGTGCTGGGTGTGACATTTGCCCGGGCCGGGATGACGCAAAATGATGCCGACATCCACAAATCCGATTCTCAAAGTTGTCGCTTTCATTTTTTATTTGAGGTGCCTCCGTTGTTGGAGGTCAAGGTCCGTAATGCCAGCGTGTGCAAAATGGTAACTAAGTAGCAGATGCACCCCCATATTTATAGCAGCTATTTTAATCGAAAAATCACGACATGTGTATACATATATGGATACCCACTGGGCACGCCTGAAGAGCCTACGGCTCTTCTTTGCCTAGACTGAGTTGTAAGGCGTTCATGTACCAGGTTCCTTCCAAGAGGCTACGCCTCAGGAAGCCAAGCAAGTCCCTGATATGCAAGAGCTAAGATTACAAGCCCCTGCGGTTTGGGTATGTTGCATCGTGAGGAACCCTGTAATGCTTTTGGGCTGTGCCGTGAACAATCAGTCTTTAACTCGAACTAACCCTAGAAGCCCAGTTACCTATATATTGGGTTCCTGTCCTTAAGACCCTATATAACTTTATAGTATCTGTAACCCAAGGACCTACTATGTGGCTACCTGGGCTTCTAGGGTAATGTTGCATCCTGTGGTATGGCTCGCACCAAGGGTGGCCGCGAAACTCAAAGTCAAAGTGCCTGGCAACCAGGCAAGTACCAACTCCGTGGAGTGGCTGTAAGATTTTGGTGGGATTGGGGCGGGGATGTTGAGGATTCCAGGTGTTTGTAGCCTGAGCGGGTTTTGCCATTTAGCGTTTCGGGGCTATAGGCGAAGTGGTTGTTGCTTTCATATAGGGGAGTTGGGGGTCCTGTGGGTCAAAGGCAAGCCTGTGCCAGACCAGGAGCACACCTATTTACGGCTTTCCAAAGAGTAGGTGTCCATATTGTGGGTCCCCATGATAAGGAATGTAGTCAGTACCCTGCAGTGTATATCCGGGTGCCTGTATGCTACCATTTAGTCGGCACCAGTGCTGATGGAGGGGTGGCTTTGGAAGGATCGCATCGTGCAGTCGACGTAGAAGACCCCATCTGGTAGTTTCCCTCAACAAGACCCTAAAGTATGATAATCTTTATTCCAGGGGCCCCTACAAAAATGCCCCTAAACCCTAAACCCTGACTCCCTACACCCTAAACCCTACCCCTAATCTTGGGAATCCCTGCTCCCAACTAATCCACTTTAGAATTGACTCTCAACCTTGTCCATGTCGTTTTCCGTTTGGTGCAATCCCCTAGGCCGAACCCTAAAGCGCCCCCCCCGCCCCCAAACCCTTAACACCTAAAACTTTCAAACCCTAAACCCTAACGAAACCCCAAAATCCTAGGCGCTCAGCCCTAATTTTGGGAAACCCGCAAGTATGCACCTGCTACTTTCCTTGGGACTTAGCTTGGACCTTGGACCCTTAACCCTTTGGGATTCCCATATATTCCCATTATAGGTATCAAAAAGTCAACCCTTAGTGGGGGTCCTAAGTGCCACGTAGCACTGTTGTCCCTCATCCCTGGCCCTCGGCATTCTACATCGTATCCCCAAAAAAGGCTAGGGTTTGGGGTTGAGGGGTTTGGGTTTAGGGCTTGGGGTTTGGGTCTAGGGATTAGGGTTTAGGTTTCAGGGTTTGGGTTTAGGGTTTAGTGTTGAGGGTTCAGGGTTTGGGTTCAGGATTCAGGGTTTAGAGTTTAGGGCTTCGAGGTGCTCATCTACTGCAGCGGCCTAAACACCTAGAATTGCGTTTTGGGTTGCGTTGTGCGATGAATTAGCAAAAAGGGTTATGAGGACTATGGCCCAATATGGCAATTATCCATGCCTCGGGGCAAGGGTAAGACTTAGTGGAACCCTAAGCCCTTAACCCTAGACCCTTAAACGCTGACTTCTTGACATGCATCCTGGGGAAGGGTCGCCTACTTTGGAGGCACCTCTTTCTCTACAGGTTTTAAAGTCTAAGGTTTAGGGGTTAAGGTTCAGGGTCCAGCATTCTCCCTCGAAACTTGTTGCATCTGGACCTCAATGCCACCCGTAAGCCCTAAGTGTCAGCAGGCGAAGCCATAAACTCCCAAGCACGCGTCTGAAAATATGGGAAGTCTTCATACACTTGCGGTATCCCTACACCCTAAACACTAAAACCCTACCCCGAAGCAATAGTCGAGGACTTCCCGCGGCAGCCGCCAGTACTCCAGTCAGGCGCGGCATCAGTGCTGGTCCTGAGCTCAGTTGCACCAATTCCTGAGTTTAGGGCACCCTCCAGTAATCGATAAGTTGAGCGTGAAAAGGGTACTACCTTCTAGATCCTCCCTGGCGTCTGTGAACACATGGGGATTGGTCTAAATTCCCTTTTATACGGGGTCCTATATTTGGGTTCCCATTATACTACGGGGCCCTGTATAAATTTCCCCCATTTTGGGAACAGTAATTTAGGGAAACTACCACATGTGGAACCCAAAAGATCGTGAGAGTCTAACAGGCCTAAACCCTAAACCCTAAACCCCTAAACCCTAAACCCTAAAACCCTACAGATTTCCGGGTGAGCTTAGGCGCAGGCCACCATGAGCGAGTGAACGGTTGCTCTGATTCGTAAACATGACCCATAGTCTAAACTCCT
>CAJNIZ010046596.1:16945-39605 GCA_905231905.1 Symbiodinium pilosum
ATTATATATGGGACTACTGTAGGGGATATTAGGGGGGATACTAGGAGTTTAGACAATAGCTCATATTAGGTTAAGAAGCCTAAGCCTTAGCTGGCTTTTTGGTTAGCCAGGAATGAAGGAATGGATCCTTCTACTAATCTCTGTATAACCCATTATAGTAGTTTCCATGTTCTTTTCCATTCCGTCATTCCCGGCTATAACCAAAGGCCAGTAAGAAGCCTAAGCCTTAAACAAACCCGTGTGAGCCTAAGCCGTTCTTAAGAAAAAGCGTGACCCTTACTCTTTTTCCTGTCTCGGTGAGGTCTCCAAGTTGGGTGCCAGCTGCGATGCTGCCTGCGCGGAGATGGATCCTGGCACAAGGCTGACACCGGGTGGGTGGGGGGTTCGAGATTCGACATGGATAAGCAAACAAGATGATGGAAAGAATGTGTCTGTGAGTCAGTGGCTGAGTGAGTGAGGAGTGAGCGAGTGAGTGGTGTTCACTTCACGAGGTGGCTCATACAGTAGCCGTGCCTTTTGCGGCTCCTCAGAAAGTTCTGCCAGCGTCGTTGCGCCCTCCACTTAGAGTTTCACTTCTGGCGCCCGCCTTAACCCCAGAAACAACGTACTGAGATCGGCAAGCCCCAATTAGGCAAATTCATGCTCTCTGGGGACTCACGCAGTCACCATGGTTTCCAGTGAAAGGGGGAATTTCAGGCTCGGGCCATACTCCTGCAAGCAGGTCCCTGGTCGTTATGTCCCCGGAGCAATTAGAGGCGTGAGGGCCAACGCCAGAGACCCTAACCTCAAGACCCTAAACCCAACAACTCCAGCCCGTCAACTGATTTTGTTGTACGTATATGTATAAGATGTGTATATATATATATACACACATGTATAGCTTGAAGCCCCCGTAAAAGGAAAGCCCTACATCCCTCACATGAGCTATAGTCTAAACTCCTTAAAGAGGGTTATATAGGGATTATATAGGGAACTGATATATGTTATAAGGGTTATTAAGGGGGATATTGGGAGTTTAGATTACAGCTCACATACCAGGTATTTGGCGTATTAGGAATGCCGTGCCAGGTGCCATGATTCCGACTTGATGTTTCTGAACGCCCGGGGGCCAAGACCCCGGGTTTCGGGTTTATAGGGTCTACCTGAACCCCAAAAGTATGTAAAATAATAGCCCTAAACGCCAAAGAACAGCCCAAAAGGCTTTAATTCTACATACTCTAGGGGTCCAGGTAGGGTTCAGGCTTTGAGGCTTAGGGTTTCGGGTTCGGTGTGTGGGGTGGCTCTGGGCGCTTAGGTCCAGGAAGCTGAAAGTATGTAAACGGAAACCCTCTGGGCTCAAGTTGCACCTTACTTTAGGGACTTGCTTAGGCCTTAGGTTCACCCCACGGATCCAAATAGCCCAATGTAGGTAGAGGGTCCAAGTACCCAATAATTAGGTACTTGGGTTTTGGGGAATAGTAATTATAGTACAGGTATTGGGTAAGTACATGATTATTAGGTGCTTGGACCCTTAGGGGTAGGTATTATGTGTATACTTGGATCCCGAGGGTCAGGTTATAGTTTTCAAATGGCTACAGGCGACGGCTACGGGAGTCTGAAGAATTCTTCGCAGTATTCTTCGCAGGTTTCTCATGCAGCCGCCAAAAGCCAGGTTATGCGCAGAATTCCACTATGACCTTACCCTAAGGGTCCAAGTACCTAATAATCATGTACTTACCCAAAACCTGTACTATAATTACTATTCCCCAAAACCCAAGTACCTAAGTATTGGGTACTTGCACCCTCTGGGTAAGGAGTAGTCCAGGCCCAGCGGTTTGGACTGGCGGGCTTGAGTGGAAAATGGGGTGCCTTCTTGGTCTTGCCTTAAAGGTCCTACCTAAACACCAAAAAATGTAAAATAATGGCCCTAAATTCAGAATACCAGTCATAAAGGCCATTATGTTACATACTCTTGGGGTCCAGGTAAAATTGTATACAAAAGTTGCGCCCAAACTGTATATGTAGCCCTTTTGGGCCAAAGTTGCCTCACATCAGGCACTTGGGCCCCTACAACGCCGGAATCGCAACTATTGCAGTACCTTGAAACCTTGGATTTAGGGTTTAGGGTTTAGTTTCCAAAAATAGGGGGACCCCAATATAGACCCCAAGCTACTATAATCCCTAGTATGGGGACTCCCAAAACGTAGCCTTAATTTTGGGAAACCAGGGTGCGCTAGGCACGCCCGCACCTGGCAGGCACAGACCCAGAACCCCAAGGGTTTAGGTTTAGGGTTTAGGGTCCAGAAGAAGAAAGCTTTTGTCCTCCAATCATGGAGAATCAACTGGAAAAGAACATGGGCAATAAAATGGACACTGGGAGTATATAGGGAAGATTTGGGGTCTAGGGCTTAGGAACCAGTGGCATTTGTTAATCGTGATATCGTCCCCAATAGAAATAATGTCTCCTCCTCTAGATTATGACCTTTTCTAGGAGGACTACAACCTTTCTCGGACCCACCACCAAACAACGTCGCTCAAATGGAAAAAATGGTGGTTGTCAACAGTATGGTCCCTTTTTGGATCCCTATTGTAATACGGCACCTAATATACAGGGTACCCAAAAAAGGACCATAATTTTGACAACCACCCTAATCCACGTGGAGGCCCGAGGGATCTCTTTGAGCTGCGGCGCTAAGATTCGGTTAGGGAAGCGCAGGATCAGTGGGAGCAAGAGCTCAGATATCTTCAAGAGATCCTTCGGAGGGGTAACCACCTTGAAATAGAAGAACTGACATACACATCCCTGCAATTCCAAAACACCCAAAACAGCCCCTGAGTTCTCCTAACCACTATCCTCCCCGCTCAGAAACGAGTAGAACAAAGGGGGGCTTGGGAATTCATAAGCAATGCTGCAGGCATGTTCTGCTTTGCGCCATTTCATGGGCCGTGAAGCATGTGGTGAATGCATCGCTGGCGATGGCCAGGCACTAACCCTAAACCCTAAACCTTGTGGAGCAGGGTAGAAGGCTTAGGGTTTAGGGATGGCAAACTGCTATCGCAAGGGGTTTTATTTCTCAGGCGGCGGCGATCACTCAAACCTGAAGTTGATTCTCTGTATTTGGGACAAGAAGCTGGACTCGGTCATCGTTAGTAGTACCTAAACCCCAAAAGTATGTAAAATAATGGCCTTTATGGCTGCTATTAGGGGTTTAGGGCCATTATTTTACATACTTTTGGGGTTTAGGTATTAAGAATACCACTGAAGTTCGTATTTTCAATATTACCAGCCATTGCGCTGTGGACCCCGAAGTGCAGTTTACTTGCTGGTGGTGAAGGGTTGACTGCGGGAAGTGGATCCCTGTAGTTGTCTCCATATTTTCCATACGACCCTAAACCCTAAAGCCTAAAACCCTATACAGCCCTGAACCCTAAAACCCTGACTTCCTAAAACCCTAAACCCTAAAACCCTAAACCCTGAACGACCGCAATCTTGTCAGCCCTGGGATATTGTGTTGAAGACATTGGACAGTCCGGATCCTACACTTCTTTGCTGACCTACCCCAGGGCTCCTATGTAGTTCCTTTTTGGGTCTGTTATGGTTTTTTGGTAAGGGATTATAATATACTATCCTAAAAGGAACTACATAGGAGGGTCTGGGTAAACCCTAAGCCAAAGCATGGAACACGGGTGATGTTTTCGCTGTACTCGTGCCGTTCTAGTTGCGAAGAGGAGGCAACCGATTTCTGCATTTGTTTTGAGGCATTGCGGGCGGTGATTCAATGCACATGACCGAGTCTCACGACTTGCATGCTGCATCCCTGCTACATTGACAAAAAACACACACACATGGCAGGATATTTGCAATGTTGATGTCAAAATGAGCCTAAGCTAATACCCTAAAGGTTCTGCTGTTCCCCAAAGGGTCCATGTAGGTATACTACCATTTTTTAGGGCCCAAAGTGGGCCGAGTATATACATCGAAGAGCTACATGGACCCTTCGGGCTCTGGACCCTGCACCCTAAATCGCAAAACCCTAAAACCAAAACCCTAAAGCACCTAAAGCCCTAAACGTCTAAGACCCTAAACCCTCAACCCTAAACCCTGCACAGGAATATCCTTCGGTCGTTCTGTTTGACGCGCAACTCTCCGCCTCGCTCTTGGCACAACATTCTCGCTGAAAGCTTGACGGCAAAGACCCTGAGAGGACCTTACTCGAGTATAGGGTTTAGGTGTTAGGGTTGAGGGGCTAGGTTTTAAGATTAGGGTTTTGGAGTTTAGAGGTTAGGGGTTAGGGTTTAGGGTTTAGGGGGTTTAGGGTACTATGGTACCCCACATAGAGCCAGATTAGATTCTTCTTTTGGGCATTGTATGTTATACGAAAATACAGCATGTAGAATCTTACTAGGTTCAACCACCAAAAACATGATTCACTCGTGTTTATAGGGTCCTGATAATAGCGGGTACATGGGCCTGACAAAA
Organism: Symbiodinium pilosum; assembly: GCA_905231905.1. Lineage (NCBI taxonomy): Eukaryota > Dinophyceae > Suessiales > Symbiodiniaceae > Symbiodinium > Symbiodinium pilosum. The sequence goes on from CAJNIZ010046596.1 coordinate 21,405, forward strand.
AGGTATCTGGAGGGTCTAGTGGAATGTGCAACAAATTTGGGTCACTGTTCAATGCTGATGCTTGGCATTTGTCCCATAAATTGACGCTTTGATAGATGCCTATGCCTAACGTAAACTAGGATTGCTGCTTAGTTGTGGATCTCCACAAATGGACAGACGCTAGAACAACAAGTTTGCTCAAGTCAGTGGATTCGCCCACAAACCCTAAACCCTAAACGACGAGAACAAAAACTCGACGCAGCTAACTGTTGGCCATGGTTCTTTCTAGTAGCTAGTACGGCTTCCGCTCGATGCTGTCATGCAGTCGCCCCATGGCAGACACCGAGCAAGCTAACCGATTCCTTGAAGAATAATGGTCACATGGTGCAGAGGTTTTTAGTTCAAACTCCGTGATTATGGTAAGATTCTTGAAAGTTGTGCCCAAACTCTATCACACTGTGGAAGCCCCCATGAACCCCAGCCTCTCATAAGCACCAAGGCCGTACAAGCAATACTACAAACCTCAAATTGTGGAAGCCCCTGGCCTTGCCTAAACTCCTAGCCCTAAGCCCTAGATCCTAAACCCTAAATCCTAAACCCGAAATACCAAGGCACTAAACCAAAATCGTTAGTCCTGAGCACTAAATCCTAAACCCTAAGCCCTGAATCCTAAACCCTAAATCTAAACCCCGAACCCTAAATCCTAAACCCTACCTAGAGGACCAAATGATACAGAAATTTGTGTCCCACTTGTTTTTTGCTAAACGGGCGCTTTTATGATAAACGGACGCTTTTCTAAAACGAGCGCTTTTTGGGGGCCCTCATGTCCTTTATTGCGCAAAGACATCCTGCTAAAGCTACACATGGAGCCCTTGATCTGAATTCTGTACGATCCTGTAAGAACCCATTAAGGCATAAACCATCACAAGTTGGCAGCTGGCTTGACTTAGTAGGGGTTTTACAAATAGTTGATAAGAACATAGGAGGCCCTTAAACCCTACTTCTTACTCCTACTAGGTCGGGGCTGTTGCCAACACCGAAGTTGAAAGGTAGGGGAAGCCCTATAAGCATTCACAAAGATTTCGCAGCCATTGGGCTGTATAAAGCTTGCAAACATTCTATACCTTCGATCCGCTTCTGCCGAGGCCAGGAAGTTTATGAGTGCACGCTAGACGGGTTGTCTGTGTGCGCCCAGATCCGTCCAGGCAATGGAAGTACTGTCCGATGAGCGGTCCTGCGAGGGTCCGGCCAGCATGTTTTGCTGGGGATGTGAGGGTTACGGCTACGCAATCAGGATTGTTTTGGAGCTTGTCTTCTAAAGCCATTTGGCCCAATCACTTTGTAAGCCTTTGAGGTTACTTCTTGACTTTGAGTTCCCATGGCCGGAATTTCTCGGGGGTCGTCGGGGACCTCTTCGGGTAGTGATGATGGGTGCCCGGTGTTTAGAGCCTGGAGAGATCTTCCAGGTGTGCTGGAAAGGGTCTCTAAGCTTGGGCGCATATGTCACGTGGGGCCTAATGGTGTAGATCGACAATGTGTCATCGACAACGCGGATATCATTGATCCAATCCTCATGGAATATGGAGCCTTGGCTTATAATTCCCGAAGCTTTCCTGCACATATATAATAAACCCCTTTCCAACAACTTTGCCAATTCAAGGATGCCGGCCCGCGGTACATGTCATGGAGGATATTGCCTCGCGCTTCTTGACAGCGCACACGCCTCGGGGAAAGCCTTTGCCCACTCGCTACTTCCCCTGCAAGACTATGTTTAGTGTTCGAGGTGGTACCGTTATGATGTTGGGAGGTTCTGTCTTTTGGGCCAAACTAAGGCGATGCTATGAGGCTTGAGGGTTGGATATTGAGACGCTTGGTATGTCACTTCACCCGGATTGCCAAGAAGCCTCACACACCACGGAGCAGCCAGTTACGGCGGCTGATGACCAGTGTAGGAATGAGCAACCAAGTTGCAATTACTCAATAGGACAATTCAATTCATGTACCCTAGTCATATACAATGTTGGCAGGCAGTTCTGATCAGGACGAGGATGCCGAGGCTGCCGAATCTTCAGAGACAGACGCTGATATCACTATTGGCGAGCTGGAGAATCCTACTAGGACGGATGAGGACCCTGACGGTATAACCAACATCGTGCGAAACATGATCAAGTTGTTGGGCTATTCCCTTACCCATTTGTATATGTCTCAATCTTGCGCAGGAGCCTGCGCCAATGCATTCCTTGCCTACGCGTACCTATGAACCTGCTTCAGCAAGCAGCCCTGCGTCAGCAAGCAGCCCTGCAAGCCATCAAGCCGTTGAAACCGTTCCTGCCTCAAGCTTCTTGCCTGAACCAGCTTCAACATAATAACAAACCTCATGGAAACCCACACGAAACCCTGAAAGATTTGAGGCCCAGCGGATGCGTCCTCTTCGTCCACGACCCCGACCACGATCCATACTCCTTCGCCAAGACCCCGCAACTTGGATCCATTAATATTCATCATTGCTAGCACGCAAATTGAAGCCTTGCAGTCTGTTTGATTGATTCATCTTTGTAAGGCATGTTCTCACCAGACTCTGCTGCGAAGACATGTGCCCCTGAGCCAGCGAAACGCATTAAGCATGTGACTATGAAGTGTGGCTGGATCTGCTTGGATTGCAAGAAGGTAGGTTGCAGGCTTAAGGAGCTGCAATCGCAGCTTTGCAAAGGCTTCCGCTTGCACAGAAGAGTCTTGCAGGCAGGCTACATGTGTCAGGCTTGCCCAGCCATCAGCGATGATATCTCTACTTTCATTCATGAGGAGTGTCCTTGCAGCTTCGATGAAAGCAAAATTGCTTCCCCAGCATATGCCACGCCGCCAGCTGCCAGGCCAGCTGAAGGCGCAAGTCCTGAGTCGGCTCGTGCTGTTTTGAGCATCCGCAAGCGGGCTGGGAGAATTGGAGGTGAGTACATCGAGGTGCCACATGTCCCACCCGAGTCTGTCGAAAGAGCCCCAAAAGCAACCGAGCCAACCAAGAGCAGCATGCCTGAGGGCCTGCTTGAGCCTGAGCACCCCAAGCCTTCGCCTAAACAAACTTGGACTGATCTCCCGACAAAAGCAGCTGGAAGCACGCAGCCTGCTAAGCATCCTTCAGCTGATGATTCAAAAATCTCTGGCGAGTACGAACCTGATGCCCAGCGCCCCTCCGGGGCCACCTGCAGCCCCTATGCCCGAGCTTAAATCCGCCAGGACTGAGGTTCAGGCGGCACTCCATATTGCGCAGACGGAGTTGAAGCAGCTTCTCCTGCTTCAGGCTTTGGATCAGGAGCGTAAAGAGTTGGAGACGCTTCTACTTGAGAAAGCCAAAGCTCAAGCATGTGACAGCCGTGGCAACTAGCCAGAATACGCATACATGTTTTCTGCTGGGCTTTTAAATTGGTATTGTGTGGACAGCAACCTGCTGCCTTGCTCAGGTCAAGATCCAGCTACACTGGACACATGCCCAATGACGATGCCGGAAAGTGATGCTTTGGCTGCTTGTCACAAGGCTCAGTCTGATGCGAAGCCCTATGAGAATGAGGCTCCAGAGGTGAAGGCGAAGGCCCGTTAGTACTACATTAGGTTCATGACTCCTGTTCCCCGTATATAAAGCATTGTAAAATCTGTAGACCAACATGCTTCAGGCGGAGCAGGCGAAAGCTTCCAGTGCAGACATCATGGAGCCCAAGCCCTTGAAGAGATGCAGCACGAAGCAAAGTCCTGATACCAAGACAAGCCCCTGCACAGCTGCCTCAGCTAAGGATGTCCCATCCAAGCCTTCCACTTGCACCCGTGATGCCCCAGATATTCCTGACGCTGTCCGCTCCAAGAAGTGTGTTTCTCCCACAGAGCAGGTGGCAACAGCAGAGTCTGTGAATCCGGGATGCAAGAAGCCTAGGGGGAGGGGACGCGGCCGAGGTGCAGGGAAAGGGAATGGGAGAGGCCGGGGGCAAAAAGCTTTGGAGGTGGATGAGGATGAGGAGGAAGGCGAAGAAGAGGAGGCGGAGGAGGATAGTGAAATTCCAGATGAGCATGACGAAACCCAGAAAGGAAAAAAACGGAAAGGAAAGGGTAAGGGACATCAGGCAGCGAAGCGAAGGCCCAAGGCCCCGACCAAAGAGGAAGACAATGAAGCGGAGCCTGAGGAAATGGAGGAGGATTCAAACGAAGGCCCCACACCAACAAAGCCCTCAAGAAAGGTTGCCCCCAAGCCAAAGGCCACTGCAAAAGCCAAAGCAGCAGCAAAGGACAAAGCGCCGCAGATCAAGGCAAAGGCAAAGGCGAAGAGCAAAGCAAGGCCAAAGGCAAAGATCCCCCGGGCGGAGGAAGTTAAAAATGAGGAGGAGGATGAGCCAGCAAAGGGGGAAAACAAGAAAGGTCGGAAGAGATCAACAGGCGACAGGGCAGACGCAACAGCTGATCAAGATCCCAAGGCCATACAGAAGGCAAAGAACGCAAGGAAAAGCAAAGCCTACCAGAGGGCAATGGCAGAGGCACGAGGCAAAGGTGAAAGTGATGATATCTGCCGGGAACTTGCAAAGCAAGCGCTTCAATTGCACTGTATCATCATTTTTTGGCATGCGATTATTCAGGTTTTGCCTGCACTGTTGATGAGTGTGTAGCAATCGTATCTGAGGCACACCGGGATACGGAGTGATTCGATTCATGCTGCGCTGCAAAGCAGCTGCCAAGATACAGCAGCTACATCAGGTATTGAATGATCCATTCAAGCTTCAGCAGCGAGATCGATAGAACCGTCATTACTTCATGTAGCTGCAAGGGATGTTTGCGAATTTCGCAACAAGGGTTCTTCAGTGCATTCCAGAGGGGATGGGCTGAGTCTGTGCCGGGAAAGCCTTCTTCAAGGCATACAACCTGGTGCTTTGAAGTTAGCTTGGGGCCATGCATTTCTGGGCCTTTCGAGGCGACCTGCTTGGTGGAGCGCAGAACAAGAGATGTCTGAAACAGCTTGCTCTCTTGAGATGCTTTTGGAACTTGTGCCTCCTGACTTAACTGTGAGTTCCTTTGCCAAGAACCCAACATGGCAGGTGAGTCCTCCTCGATTCGTCCATGCCGGGCCGACCTGAGGTTTGGGCACTTCGAGGGAGCATTTCAGGCGAGGTTGCTGGTCTCGAACGGGTTGACTAGGGGGGCTTATAAAGTCAAGGTATCTGATACATTTCAAGCTGTGGGTCTACGATTGAGTCAATATTTGTCTAGACCCCCAAACTTGGCCTGACTGAAGCCACCTATCTATAGGTATACTCCATTTTCTGAATGAAGCTTCCCAATATTCCACGCGCTTACCAGCAAGCCAGTTGAGTTCGAGCAGCAGCAAAGGTTTTGACTCGAGCCCATGGGATACAGCGAAGTCTACAGCAATCTTCCTATACAGGATCAGGTGTAGACACGTTGCTGGGTATAAGTTTGAATATGGCCAACCCCGAAAATAACACCTTTCGCCCAAACCCTTGCAAGCCATGGACTCGAAAGCTGTCTTCCATGGTCTTCTTCAAGTTCAGGCACCCAAGGCTTGGTCTGCCAAGCGGGGGTTCTGACATTATAAGTGTAACTACAGAGCAATCTCCTGACAGGTCTTCATCGCCATTGCCACTTAGACCGCAAGCTCTTCAAATTGAATATTAGGTTATGCTCCTCACCTGGCATACTGGTATGGACTGGGGCCAGAAGAAATACCAGTTCTTTGAATGTTTCAGCGGACTCGGCAGAGTCAGTAAACGAATGCTCCCTGGCGGCTAATGAGGTACCCAACAAGCTTGCTCAAACGTAGATTGTATCAGCCCAGGCATTGGCTCGGCTACCGTGTTGCCAGTTTCGACATGGTGTATGACTCGTCGGGTTCCGGCTGCATGGACTTTTTAGGAGCAGCTGGATTTGTGTGCCATGGCCAGCAGCAAGTAACTTAAATTCAGACTGTGCTTTCCCCTAAACCTATACAAGGGACTGCTTGCGGACCCGAGGTTATGCATTGATGTCATCCTCAACCAAGTGCCCGAAGCCCTGTCATTATTTGCTCCCTGTTGCGCATCATGGGGCGCCCCCAACCGGGGCACGTCCATGAGATCAATCCTGAACCCGTCCGGACACACTGCCTACAGATCAGTCCAGGAGGCAAATTGCACTGTGTCCAGGATGCTGGGTACGACTTTAGCTGATAGTTCATGTCAAGGTTACTCAGCGAATTCCCCAATGTATGTTTGATTTATCCAAGGGTGACGTTATTAGTCTTGCTGTGCCTATCGAGAAACGGGTTGTTCATGGTGGAGCAGCCAATGCAGACGTTGCTGCAGTGGCACAGACGGTGGCAGTGGCTATGCAACCGGGTCTGCTTTGTAACTTGGACGTATTTCTCATCCCTGTGCTTCAACCCTTTGGCTGTGGCTATAGCTTCACATTCGCATTCCCCAGCTTAAGGTCTTCGCTGTCGATTTCTGGATGGCACTGCTGGGTGCCAAAACATGCAAAAGAACAAAAATGATGGGGAATCTTTGGACCTTATCTGGACTCGATGTGGGCAAGTTGACCAAAGGGGCCCGGGAAAAGAAGCTGAAGACCAAGACCACTCGCCACTCAGTGTATCAGTGTATCGTAAAGGGAAGGGAAATGCAGTTCTGCTGAATTCTAGAATATATTTATATATATATATCCCTATGACCTCTTTTAAGCTTGGGCAATTACATTTGTATCCTATATAGCACAGCTACAAACCATTTGAAAGTACAGGGCTTGCCAGACACAAACTTTAAAGCTAGCTTTGTCAAACCACATAAAGGTCCTTTCTTAGAAGCCTAGGGTCTGACAATTCCTACAGGGCTGAATTTCCTTCTTGGGCCGAGGCAAATATATCGATCGTCATGGAGTTCGACGATGGTGTGGCCTGGACGCGCTAAAAAAGACACAGCAACTCAGCATCAATTCTCCATAGGCGAAAGCTGTAGAGCTAGGTCAATCTTCAGTTGTGCAGTCACAAGCCAAGGGCATATCCGACTGGGCTGGCGAATCAGATTCACAAGATTTATCAGAAGGCTTTGCAAACGCCAGCCCAAGCACCCCTGCGGTTTGGTATTCCGATCCCAAAAGGAAAGACAGAGAGCCAGCAGTTTGCTGAGATGCAAATCCACGATGCGTGGGTTGATGCAGACTTGTTCCCTGTCTTCGAATATCTTTACCGGTGCAAATACGTCAGGACTGCTAGCCTTTTGTGGAATGATCTAATCCCAACCTGCTCTGAAAACCCTCCATATGCCAAAGCTGTGCAGGATACCTGATGATTGGCTCCTGCCCATGAAGGAGTTTCGCTGCGAGTTCTTGCGTGAAGTTGCTTGGATGTAATATATATACATGGTCATCTGCCGAGTTCTGATAGCTTAGGTTGGTGGGCTTGCTGCAAAGCAGGAAACCTGAGCTGATTTCACCTGTGGAAGACAAAATTCAAGTAAATTCGGCCCTGAATCCCGAAAATCAGGGTTTTTCGGCCTAGATGGCGGGAGAACGGGCAAATTCCGATTTGCAACTCGGACGCAATTTTGCGCAACTCGGGCGCAATTCTGAAAACTGTCCTTTTCCGATTCGGGTTTGGCAGGCTGCTGTTCAGTTTCGGGCATTGCGCCTCGAAAATCAAGTCTGATTCGCCAAATTCAGCATGATTGCTTCTGGTTCTGGGCTGACAGCTTAGATTTTTCATGTCTGGGGCCTGACATGTCTCACTTGAGCCTCCATTCTGCCAACACCTTGAGCGTGGGCCTGCACCTCTTGGACACGAATTGTGGGGCTGATACGAGCAACACCATGGATCTGGATGCTATGATTGCGGCCGCTTTGCTTGGAATCAGCACACATATGCAGCTGCTTTTGCGTGAGCCGTCTGTGTATATGTTACTGATCTTGATCCTACAGGCATCACGTGCTAAAATCGAAGAGCTGGCCAGCAGACTTCAAAGCCAGCCTCCTTCAAGTCCGCCGCCTCCAGTCGAGCCGGGCCTCCTAGGAGTTTCATTCATGGTAGTTTTGAGCAAGAGCCGGGGTTTAACATATATGGTACTCTTGTAGAAGTCCCTCTTCGACGTATCCCCACAACATCTACCTCAGCAATGTGCGCCCTCACTTGAACTTCCCAGGCTAGAACGTGATATCCCAGCCCAAAGTTGCAACCCCATCTGTTTCACAAATACTTAGCTGTTTACTTATAAAGGGTAACTTAGTTGAATGCCTCTATATTGATGGAAAGTATAAGGTGTAGCTTCAGCTGATGCAGTAGGAGCAGGTAGCAGAAGCAAATTGCTCATGTAGGGCCCAGTACTTCTGCGCTGGTCGTAGAAATATCGAATTGCAGGAGCACCGATCATAGCAGCCGCTTCTGGATCCCATGTTGCCTTTCCAGAGACACTGAAGGAAGAGTCGCCCATACCTCCCTCAAGATTGATCAGCTTGGAGCGCAAGGAGTCTACATGGACGCAGGATGCACAAGACCCGAACAGGTTCATGAGAGGGCCCCGCTCCTATGCACCATCCAAGGGAAAAGGTTATGGTGCCTCCCCAAAGCCTTCTTTAGTTGCGCCTTCCGTGCACCCACCTTCCGATCAAGAAGAGGGAAGCCTCTCCCCAGCCCATACCATGGATGCCTACGACTCCTGCCCCAAGCCAGCTGCTACGAAAGGACGTGATGGTAATTGGTGGAAGAACTTCAACTGCATTCTTAAGAATTGTACAATCTGTGCCTGTCTGGAAACCAGTAGCCACACAAGTGAACCCAACTGAGGTGTTATCGATACTTCAAGCCGAAGGCCAATGGGCAGCTCAAATGCAGTGAGGATGCCATGTCACTTTGGAAAACGGATGAAGGAAGTGCCTTAACTGCAGCCTGCTGCTTCCTATAAAGTTGAGGCGAAGTACTCGTGACATGACGGCTTTCAATCAAGTGCTCGATCTCATGAAGTTTACCTAGGAAAGAAGCTCCAAGCACTCCTGCAGCAGCACGGCACTTTCGGCAATGTTGAGCTCGTCCTCAAGCGCTGGAAGTTGAAGATGAAGAAGCTTAAGAAAATGGGGGGTTGGTACAGCAAGGTCTACCTGGAGCACGAAGCCAAGTGGACAAAGCAACTAGGGCAGAATGAGGGATGTAGATGACTTTTTCAAATCCTAAGCAAAGCAGGGGGCCATATTCGTGCTAGGCAGAATACCATGTAGAACCATTGTATGCCCAATTCAGGATGCAGTTCTAGCACCATGAAATCGTCTGAGGTTCTACTTTGACAAACCTCCTGACCCTTACATGACTAAACCACGCTATCTGAGGCGCATGATTGCCAATGCTTGGGCCTGGGCTGATCAGAAGCCAGGGCGTAAGCGGAAGAACCCTATCCATGGGGAGGAGGAGATTCGTTTCGTGTTGCATGACACATTCGAATTTCTCGACGAAGAAGCTGAACTTGCTTCAATGGAGGGCAAGATTGACATGGAGGACCCTCAGCCATAAACGATCTCGTTCCCATAACCACTTTCTATGTAACTAGTCGGGACACACAATTTCTATTCAGGACGAGTCTGGGAGCCTCTTTGATGCTGCTGTCCCGGAGCTGGCGTCTGCCAACGATGATGTGCTCCTGGATTCACTTGGGGGGAATAGCGCAGCGGAGAACTTGCAGGCAACCGTCACAGGCGGAGGGTCGTTCAAGCTACTGGACAGCAATTGGTTTGGTTTTCAGTTGCAGCAAATGGTGTATTGTTAAGCGGGTTCGGGTTTGGGGTTGAGGATTGATTCTCGATCTATCGCTAGGTGTAAAAAGCCAAATTCCGGCATGACCTCAGGATCACATATCCCACCATCCAGCAGAATGTTTCGGCGTGCTCTTTGCTGCCAATTTTCATAGAAGTTGCTGGCCGCAAGATGGATGCTACGGATGTCGTGTTGGACCGACGGGGAATCCAATTAGTTGGGTTATAATCACTTAAAGCGCCATGTTGTGTATTATAATTGCTTTGTCAGGACAAGCTGGACAAGCTTGGACACACCCGCGCCAAATCGTGCCCAGGCTGAACAATTCTTGTACTGCATGCGCAGCCGCTATGGTGGATGGAATCTTGCACCCCTTATAATCCTCCATACGTGTAGGGCCTGTGTAGGGTTTGGGTAAGAGCGCATCAAGATTTTTAATATGCTGCGTGACTTTCAGTCCCATTGCTCTTGTAAGGCTCTACGGCCAGTTGAAGGAGCAGCTCGAGAAGCTCAAGAAACAATATGTGCACATGGAGCAGATGCAATCTTCAATTGCCACTGGAAGTTCGAGGCCTATGAACCCTGTATGTGAGCTGGGCCTATATACTTAATCAAATGGCATCCTAACCTGAAACCCCCGTACATTCTATGCTTCCCCTGGAAGGCCCGATGCTACTTTGCTTGCTGCGTTCTCCGAATGCACGCGGATTGATGTGTCCCTGAACAACCTTGCGGTCAGGGCGAGGCTTATTCCTTAGCTTCCCAAAGTGAGGTATGTACCACTTGATACGAAAGCCTTATAATGCTAAGGCAGATGAGGCCGGAGGTTTCTGCGCCCTCAAGTGATGCTGGCAGATCGAGCAAGCGTGGCAAGCCAAAAGCCTCCCCTAAGAAGCCTCCCAGCAAGAAAGCTAAGGGCCACTGAGTGCTGCCAGAATGGTGTGGCCTGCCCCATACTGTTTCAATTTAGGCACGCAGAGCACGCAGCTCTGCTTTAAAATGCTGCGCAGCAGCACAACTTCAATCGAGGATTGCTGGGATGAATGACCAGATCTCAGCCAGGGGTTTCCTCACGCTACGGCCTAAAAGAATTGCTGCTGACCTTGCAAGGAATCTGCAAAAAGCATACTGCCTGCCTCAAACTGTATACGGAGTACTTCATGTAGAAACCTATTCGGAGGTGCTGTGCGTGATGATGGTGGCCCTGCGGGGCTTCTTTTGGGCGCCTTTGCTTCAACTATATGTACGTCAACCCTATAGGCCCTAGACCCTGAACCACTTGTCCTCCATCCCACAGTAGCTTGGCCCAGGCAGCCGATTCCAACCTGAGTTCGATGAGGATGCGGACTTGGCTGATGAATTGATAATTGGTTTTGAGGAAGGGGTGTCTCAGCTTCAATTTTCCTAGTTGGTGTCTTTCTCTCGAAAAATATGTTTCCTGGGGAAAATGTAAGATTAAGTTGGATCTTGCAATATATAGATCAAATTATAGGTTCGGGATTTTGATAATGTTTTCATGTGTATCGGGCTTGGGGCTCTAAAGGCCTGGGGCTTTTCGTTTGTGAATCCCCCACAAACTCTGAACCCTTAAACTCCAAACCCTAAGCCCTGAACTAATTAGTTTAAGTATTCAAGGCTGAATATGCCACACGAGTTGTGCGACTGGCAACTGTGGCCCATCGCAGACTGCGTCTTTGTGGCCACTTGGCCATAACCCTGGGAATGTATATGTTATCTGTAGTTGCAACTTAAGGTTTTGCTGTGTGTAGAATTACATCTTCCAATTAAGGTATTATTGACCCAATGCTGCGGGATATGGCCGGGTGTGGTAAACATCGCAATGATTCCCACGCGTGTGCCAACCTTCACAAGCTTCTGCACAGAAGTGGACACATGCTACCTGTAAAATTTAGCTTTGCCTCTACGCCTGTACGCTTGGCTGTTCGGGGGAGCTCAAAGAAGGCACTGGTTAGATTCCCTTTACTGAAGCTCTCTGATTGGTGCCACACTATCTTTCGCAACGGGGGACAATTCCTCCTCGGAGGCCAAACTTTGGATCATGCGACTGAATTCAGCCACACCCTTCGCCTTTTTTGGAAGCGATTCAAGTGTGTGGAGCCGCAGCTGCCTTTTTATGAGGATCCTGACAACGACTGGGGGTATTGTATACCCGTGGCTCTGCACGGTGATGAGGGACGCGGATCCGGGAAAAAGCCAGTGATGGTTTTGAGCGCCCAACCGCTGATTGTCTCCAAGGATATGTCCACTTCGAACCTGAAAGGGCTGCTTTGCTTGCTATTGCTTTCGAGTTTTTTGGGTGAGGACCCGCTATTTGGCATTCCTGAGTTTTTGCATGGGGGGCCAGTTCACTTCCTAAGGCACACGTTGTGCACTCGCCTACTGCTGACAGTCATCCCTAGCTGGATGTATATGAAGGACGTCACTGTTCAGACGTTGCTGAGCGCAATTGTGGAGGACATACAGATAGTGCAAAAGGAAGGGATCAAGGCATCTAAGTTTTTCTTTGGTCATTCTTTTTTGGGGGGGTCTTCTAGAAACTAGGCCTTCTTGATGTCAACATGTTCCCTGAAGGTAACTTGGAAAGGCCAAGCGTATACCTACAGACTGATCTATGTCGGAACAAAGGGCGACTGGCCATTTTTGAGGTCAGCCTTTAAATTGGCTACGGGATTCAATGCTCGACGAGTCTGTCACTTGTGTGACTCTACTGTTGCCTGGCACAAATTCAGAAAGATACCTCTATAGATCCTATACCACTCTAAGTCCAAAAGGTTGCTCCTGGGAATCTCCCTGTAATCGATTGTAAGCCAGATATAGAACCCTAAGCCGAAGCCTATATATAAGTACTTCCTATAAAGGACTGGTGGAATGTGAAGGGTGACATTCAGCAGCTGCCTCCGGACTACGTGCCTGAAGACCCATTCAAGAAAGGAACCCCATCAAGTCTCCGAGAGTTGCCGCATGGTAACATTTCAAGAACAGCGATGGTTGATCCAGCACATACATGGGCGATAGTTGGAATCGGAAAAGATTTCTATGGCTCTGCCATCGTGCTGGGGGCGAAGCTTGGACTATTCGGAAATGCATCCCTTCAACAGAACCTACAGATGGCATACGACAAGTACCAAGCATTTTTGGTGCGGACTGGCAGATATTCTTCTGTTGTGGATTTCTCGTTCAAGACATTAAAATGTGGGAAATCGCACCTCGCCTCCATATTATGGGAAATACCCCTAAAAGTATAAGCTTTGTTAACCCGACTTTACCTATCGAAGCCCGGATCTTGAACCCTCAACTTTTTGCAGATAGGTAATGTTTCAAGTTATGGGAATATGTAGTATTTGGCCTCATACTGCTGAAGCCCTGTAAGAAGAGCCCCCTATACAACCAAATCACTACCTATATCTTATATATGGATACCAAGGTTTTCAAACTTTCCAGCTGGGCTTGGGAAAGGCCACGACGCTGCGATTATAGGGTCCTGGCTCACCAGCTTCTTCAATGACGTAGATGTCAGTAGCGTCGAGCCTCGGAGAATTTCGACAAAGTAGGAATCTGGTTTAAGCTAGGTGTAGAGTCTAGGGTCTAAAGTTCGGGGTGGGGATGCAATTTAAAATTATATATGTTTTTTTTGATAGTCGAGTCTGAGGTCCTCTATCCCTTTTCATTAGCATTGGGGCCCCATAACCTTATCTAGCTAGAAGAAGAATGTTATTGGTCAGGAGGAATCATACCGTGAGATTGTGGCGGTGTTGACGTACACCCTCAATGCTGCAAATGCTTTCTGGACGGCCATCTATTCTCATGGTATGTGGCTTACTCGAGCCGTTGCAAGTGATTGTGTGGTCAATGGGTGGAGCATCATAGATCCTGGGCAGTTTTTGGCGAATGTACTAAACCAATTACCTGAAATCCTAATAAAGCCTCTTTCTTTGCCCTCATGCTGCCAACAAGGAAGGGTATTCTACCCTGGCGAGCCTGACTTGTCAGCTGGGCCTGAAACTCTTCAGAATTCGACCGAAATGCCATATGTTTTGCCATACGGTGTGATTTGGTTGAATTATGAATCGTACACTGTGGGGTTTGCTTACTACATTCTTCCAGCAAGATCGTGCTCCCACCTAGTCCCATGCAATCAGCCCAAGGTTAATGATGCAACATCAGTTGGAGCGGGGGCAAGCTCATGACCAGTATATTCTCAACATTACTTGCTGGATGACATGGGCCGACGAAGATTTCATCGGCAGGGTTTGCCGTATTTCTAGACGCATGCATCGACGCACATGCCCCATTCGGTGCATGCAGCGCTGCTTGTGCCTCTACCGTCGCCAATGGGCTAGATGGTTTGTCTGACGTACATGCCGAATGCTCAGGGCGGCGCTGAAACAGCGTGTCCAACTTCAGGATGTGCACAGTGTAGGTTCGTGCGCGCCACGGGCTTTGCAGGAGGGGGCCAGGGCTTAGCTTATGGAATATGCTTCAGAGGGATGGAGAAAGGTTGTTACTTAGTTTCTCGATTGGCTTCAGGGATTTGGGCATGCGACTTCTTGATGGATGGTTTCAAGATTATCTTGTGGTGGCCCCAATTTGGAACTCCAAAAGAGCGTTGGAGTTGCAAACGAACGGTTTTTTTAGAAACGGGCGCTTTTATAATGCTGGGACCCCCCAAAACCCCCGGACACATATTTGTGTACCAAATGGGCGTCTAGGTAAAACCCAAAACCCTTAACCCTAAATCCCCAGCCCTATTCACTCCTAGGGCTCCGCGCCACATTTCGAGCCCAATGTGCGGGGGAAGCTCTACTTCGTCAGCCTTGCAATGTTTGGCCACTCCCTATTAGGGTTTAGATTTATTGTTTCCAGATAGCCCAATGTGGTATCTGGGCTGTTTGGTTTTAGGGTGTAAGGTCTAGGGTTTAGGGTTAAACCCTAAACCCTAAACGCTAAACCGCGTGACTTTAGGGTTCAGGGTTTAATGTGTGGGGTTCCAGGTAGCCCAATGTAGGTACTATATGGGCCCTGTAGGTTTTCAGTTTTAGGGTTTGGGGCTTAGGATTCTCGGTTCCAAATAGCGCAGTATAGGTACTATGTACAGACACTTGGGGCCCAATGTAGATTTTATCTGTAGGCTTACAGTGACTGTGCGCGGGTCTCTTGATGCATTTCAAGACCTGTTTCCGGGTTTCCACGATGGAGGTTCATTTTGCTTGTGGATTCATAGCAACCCTAACCCTAAACCCAGATTCCAGTCTACAAGATAGTATGTTTGATAATGAGGATCTGTCTGAGCCTCTGAGCCCTAAACCCTAAACCCGAGACCCCAAATCCTGAACTTTACCTGCGCTCTAAGGGGTTGGGGGTTGCAGTAGGTTGCGGTTGTGGTGGTAGAAATCTATGAAGCCAATTAATCGTTCAGGAGGACGGATTTCCCCAAACCTTCTGAACCCGAGGGTTTAGGTCTTAGAGTTAGGGTTTACCCTAAACCGCATGGTCTGCTGGTGTGGGACCCGCACATGTGGAGCCCTCTCTTCAGCCGAGTTGACAGTAATTTGAGAAACTACGCCTTGCCATAGGTATGGCAAGATGACCTGAATTTGGGAGGGTAATTCGTTCTGGACAGCCGGAATACTGGCTTCAACCTCGAACAGAAATAATTTGTGCTCGCAATCGATCACTGTAGTATGCCTTCTAAGAGACGCTGATTTCTTTCTGCTAGCTGCTAGCTTGCGTGCTTTTACCTTGCACAAATTGCATAACTGTTGCAGTCAGGACATTGCGGTCTTGAGAACTGTGGAAGACCAGAAGAAGCAGTGCTCAAGCATGGACAGTTCTTGTGCAAGAGATGGCAAATGTCACCCCAAGATCTAAAGCCTGCCTTGATCCCAAACCCTAAAACCTGACCGCAAGCCCCTAGTAGTACTTAAACTCATCCATGAAAGCTGAAGATCCTTGATGTCAGGAGGAGCACAGCCCGCCAGTGGGAACGTGCATCTGGAATGCGAATCTCGCGTTCCCGCTTGGAGCTTAGGGTTTCATGGTGTAGGCCCAAGCCTTAAGCCCTACAAGGCTTAGACTTGGAGAGTTCAAGTTATGGGGCGGCAGGGGCAGGGGAATTCAAAGCTTCACGAGCCCTGGGCATGGAGGAGTCTAGGCTTATTTGAGTAGACAAAATCATAATGCCAACTACTTGAACATCTCATACAAATTCTCAGAAGCCCACTATTCTATACCTCTCTGGAGAGTCACACATCAACATTTAGCACGCTCTTTTTTTAGAGTGTATACCCACAGAGTATTCGGGCAGCTGTTCTATGCTGTTATTAGGGCCCTTGCTTTGTGACGGTCGCAAGAAACAACCGGCAATGTTGACCCCAAGTACTTTGCGCCGCCATTCTAGTGCGAGTTTTGCCCTAAACCCTAAACCTTAAACCCCTAAACCCCTAAACCCTAAACCCCTAAACCCTAAACCCCTAAACCCGCAAACCCTAAACCCCTAAACCCCTAAACCCTAAACCCCTAAACCCTAAACCCTAAATCATTGATTTTAGACCGGCTTTCCCTTGAAATGGTTCCTCGACAGATGCAGACAAATATTACCTTCTCAGAAAGACAATTTCTGCGGGTCCTTGTTCGCAGACCATCTTATGTGGCGAAAAAGCTTTCGATTCCTGTTGTATGTGGCGAAAAAGCTTTGATTCCTCTTGTCCGACACTAGTATTGCTTTAGGGTTCAGGGCGCGCCCCGCCCCACACCCCAAACATTTTGCGCTTGCAGACTTACGACGCCTAGTAATGGCGGACGATCATTCTGATGAATCTTTGTCTTCATTCTCGCGCGCGGACCACACCCTAAACACTGAACCCCTAAACCCTAAACAATGGGTACTGCCCCCACTCATTAACACTTGGGCACCTTTCTTGTGTAACTTTAGAGAGCCCTTAACATGACCTCTACTATAGACTGGTAGTGGGTGGAGGCAGGACCCAACCTAAACCCTTACCCTCAAAGTAGCAAAAATGCCGCCGCAATCAGACTCGTGAGGCCGCGCTGCGACGCCGCACATCGGCGACTGGCCGGCGGTCTCAGAGAATGATGTACACGGTTTAAGGTCTAGGGTTTGGGGTTTTGGGATTTGGGGTTTAAGGTTTAGGGTTTGAGGTTTAGGGTTTGGGGTTTAGGGTTTAGGGGTTTAGGCCTTATAAACTGCACCTCAACGGGAACCCCAAAAGTAGTCTTCTTAGGAATTCTTTATAAAGTCCATTTAAAGTCTATTATAGTACAACCCTAAGGAATTAATGCAAATAACAGGTCTATTTGGGGTTCCCATCAAAGTCCGTTTCTATGGTGGGCAGTTGTTAGCCGCAACCGTCCCGCAGTAGGACCAGTATCATCTGGGTGTCCAAACATTCGGGATCCTTTTTACGAAGCCAAGAACTTCAGCATTTTGGGGCGCACAAAAGGAGAACACAAGGAAATTCCCATACGGTTGCCCTAGAGACTCTAGATCCCCTTTCTGGGGGTAAAACCCTAAGCACTAAACCCTAAACCTCCCTAAACCCGAAACTCCCCTCAACCCTGAACCCCCCCTTTACCTCCCCAAACCCTAAACCTCGGGTACTGCCCCCTCAGTAACAGCTGGATATTAACGATAATATGATTATATATATAGCCCTTAATAGGACCCCTAATACAGACTGTTACTGGGTGGGGGCAGTACCCAACCTAAACCCTACATGGGAAGTTTGGAGCTGAGGCAGCATATTGTCAGTATCAACACCAGTTTAATCGCTTCCCTCTAATAATAAACGACGTCGCCCCCCCCTAATATAAATAATCCGGGTGGTCAAAAATTATTATTATTAGGGGGGCATATTTATTGAAAGGATTTGGTAGGGCCGGCTTTAAATTGCTTTTAAAATCAATTAAAATCGAATTAAAATCCCGTTAGAGTCAATTGAGATTTACTTAAAATTCCGTTTAAAATCAATTAGAGTCGAATTAAAATCACGTTAGAATCAGTTGAAATTTAGATAAATTTCCTTTTAATATCAAATAAAATCGAATCAACATACCGTTAGAATCAATTGAAATTTAATTAAAAATCCCTTTAAAATCAATTAGAGTCGAATTAAAATCCCGTTAGAATCAATTGAGATTTATTTAAAATTCCTTGTAAAATCAATTAAAACCAAATGAAAATCCCGTTAGAATCAATTGACATTTAATTAAAATCCCTTCTAAAATCAGCTGGCATCGAATGAAATTCAATTGAGATTTAAGTAAATACGCCTCCAGGGTTTAAGCCTCATTCGCAGAAAAAAAATCCTTAGATTCTTTCATATAAAATCCTTTATAAAGCTCATATGAAAATCAACCAAAACCTAGGATGTCAAGGGGATCCCTAATTCCTTTGGATCTTCTATTATACCCCCTAATGACCTCAA
>CAJNIZ010046597.1:14351-27905 GCA_905231905.1 Symbiodinium pilosum
GTATTTGATTGAAACATTTTACCACATCGAAGCTGAACCCACTAATAGGTTTTTTGTTAAACAACGCCTGTTCTACAAGGTTTTCGAGGGCAAAAGATATGTCCCGGGCTGAGCGATGTGGAAGGCTTCCGCGGATGCTCCATGGCAGCCACGTGGTCCAATGGCGCAAAATTGTTTGTGCCATTGCCGAAGCCCAAGAGCCGATAGAGCGTTGCGAAAATGACGATTGGTCGCCCATGGGACATACTCGTGGGGCAGGGCCTTTTAGAGAGGATGGCCACCCTTGCTGCTGCAAGAGTTTTTGGCAGTCCACAAGTCATGCCTTGCTCGAAAATTTTTGACAGGTCCTGGAGAATGGGGACAGGCAGGTTTTTAAGTTCCCTAACAGTAAACCCACAACACCCTGTGGCCTTATTCGGCCGCATGCCCTGCAATGCCTTCTGCCACGCTTCCAAATCAAAATCAGCAATGCGGAGGGGTGCTGCGTGGTCTGGCAGGGGTGGGAGGTTAGCTAAGGCATCCGCCCAAGAATCCTCACAGGTACGTCGCCTACCCTTATCCCTATTCCAAATGGCGGACCAATATTCATAAAAATTCCCGATGGAGCTCATTTGGGGATGAGGCACAAGTGTGCTGTTGAAGGTGCAGGGTCTGCTCGGGGAGCAACTGCAGATTGTCATGTTGCAAAAGAATCTCAAAGGACCCGGACTCAACCTGGCGCTGATCCGTAATGTACTTACATATGTCCTGCAGCAGTTTGGCATGGCATGAAACGGCGCAGGAACTGCGGCAACTGGACTGAAGCCCAGGCATGCTGTGGATCAACCACCTCTGTGACTTGAATGTCCCGTCGCTCCACCACGGGTATAGCTGAGAAAGGAGGGTGAGGCACGGGTTTGATGGCTGCAAAGCCTTGGCTCATGCCGGCATGCTTCGCATTCCACTGAAGTCGGAAGTGTGCAAGTTTCCTGCGGTGTTGCGCCGACTGCCGGACCTTTGCGTCCGTGGCAAACCTCGTATATTCATAAACTTCCTTGACCCAATCTAGCGGGGGGGTGTTTTTCCAAAAGGTGTGGAAATGTGCAATCGTCAAAATCCATTGGGGGAAGTCAGGCGGAAAACCCTTACCTCGAACTATCGCAGACCACTCCTGCTGGAGTTGGGCTCCCAAGGCTGCATCAGCAGCGCGCGCAAATTTTTTTAGCGACCCCGACAGTACGTTTGGAGGCGTCGGACCTGCCTGACCATCATCCTGGCCTGAGTCGACACGGCCGCTTCTGGCGGGGTATAATCCCCACAACGCGCAGCCCGTGCCGCTTGCGGGAAACGCTGCCACCTCCGTTCGGGGGCTTGACACCTACCTCTCGCTGATTTAGGCAGACGTGGGATCGTATGTTTGGACGGGTCCTGCTGATGGGCTGCGGCAAGGGCTGTATCAACAGACCACTCCACGCACTGGGCCCAATGTTGGAGAGCTGCTTGCAGCTGAAGTGTGGTTGTACATGAGCATACTTGCTGAACCACGGGCGGTTCGTGGCTGGCATAGGCGGCCGCAACATCTGCCTGCTTCGGCTGCAAATCTGCCCATGTTCGAGGTCATTCTTGGTGGAGTGGCGGCAAGTGGCAGGTAAAGTTCGCGCCAACCGGTCCGCAGCAAACTGAAAAGCTTCAACATAGCCGAGGGCACGCAGACATTCCCATGCTGGGAGGGCTGCCACATCCATATTGAAGTCTCCCCCAATCACAGTCGGGATGCCTGACTGCTGAACGCGCTGCAAAGCCATGCTCAAGAGGGCCTGGTTATGTTCAAGGTACCCCGACCTATTCCTAGGAAACCCGTAAAGTGCTATGGCACGGACCTCTATGGGACCAAACCTTACCATGGCCTCGACCAAGCGTTGTGTGGCCAGCATAGAGTCAGGCATCTGAGGTACGGGCGCAGGTGCTTGACCCGTGGAAAGGATGGCAACTCTGGCAGCGTGACCCTTGAGTGACTTATCTGGGCCAAATTCGGAGTCATGACATTGGACCGGGTGGCCCCAGATGACAGAGAGTCTCTCCTGTCGGAGGGGCTTCATAATGCGCTGAGTGCGGGAGACAGCTGAAGTTTCAGAAAGAAACAGGAGATCCGCACCCACTTGCGCAAGTTCATGTTGCTTGTGCAACACGGAGGTTGGGTTTGCAACGCCAACCGTGAACAAATGACTGTCTGTGGCGGCCTGAGGTTGTCGAAAGGCAGGCTGCTTCTTGGTCTGCTTGAGGAAGTCACGTATGTCCTGCTGCCCTCGGGGTAATGCTGGGCCCGGATTTTTGGCCTCGCCGACGCGGCAGCCCACGAATGGGCCCAGAATGCTGGAGGAGCAGGTGGGGACTGATGTAGAATCATCACGGCAGAAGGGCACTAATTCATGCATTTTTTGTTGAAGAAACAGGCAGGCTTGCCTGGGCAAAAATGGAGGGTCACGTCTGGACCATGCACTGGCACTGCTGGTGCAGGCATAATACATAGGTTGATGCGGTAGCATGAACTTACAAAAGGAAAGATTAGCGGCAAAAAGCAATCTGCATGCCAGAGAAGCTGGTCTGCACGCCAGCGCGCCGCAGGATGTCAGCCACGAAGCGAACTGGGGCATCAACACACAGCTTCCATTGAGTAGCCTCAACCTCGTCGGAGAAGACCATGAACTGACAACACGTGACATCCGACAGCTCGACCTCTGCTTTCGTGGCATGCATTCCCCTTACCTTCTTGCCCTCGAAGTTGCGCAAACAACCGGCTAAGAGAACCTTGCGGGATCCATCGGCTGACTCGGCAGGGAAAGACAGGGCCCCGTCGCAAGAATGTGCATCAGGGCAGGCGTGGCCAAGGACCAAAATCGCAAGTTCGTCTGGCTGGACTCCCTCCAAACTACTGCAGAGCTGGGCAGCTTCTGCAAAATCAACCAACACAAGGCCAGTTGCCCCTGGGGAAATATGATCAATAATATTGGTGGGCGTATTGTCCTCATTGACAAAGAACCCCTGCTCAACTTCAACCGGTCCTTCTGTCAGTTGCTCTGGCATGACCCTCGGTGGGCTGGGGGGCTGACACCCCATTAGCAGCTGCGATGGCGATGATTTTCTCCCATCGAGAAGCTTCCGGCCCGGATGACACAGCTGCCATGACCTTGCTAACACCCGCCTTAGCCAGCAGCTGGTCGACAAATGTCGCGGTAACATTAAGAGGGCAACCCTTGCTGAGGCAGAGCGCGGCAACCCTTGAGCTAGTCCATTCCCCATTCTCAACCTTAGCCCCACCCCCAACCAGGTAAGGGTGAATCGTGAGGAGAAGCCGGCCCTGTTTATAGCACTTCTTCTGATCAACAGCTGCAATGACCTCAAGGACAGAACTGTGACATGGGCAGGGGAAAGGGCCCGAAAAGATTCACCCAGGTGGCATTGCACAGGCGCCAGAGGCTGTCCTCCAAACCTCCTCCAGGTCCTGCAGTTGGTACGCTGCATCAAGCCGCCCCTTCCACAGGAGGTCCGTGACCACACGAACCTCAACACCACAGGGTCCGGGGCAGTTGGGGGGAAACCTTGGACCTGCGTCTGCCAGCCTGCTAGGAAAGCAACGTGATACGGCATACCCAGCCAAGCCTTGACTGCCGCTACATCACCTTCAACCTGGAGCTGGACCTCCGCTGGCCCTGTGATGTCAAAGACAGGCTGCAGACTTGCCCAGTGGCTGAGAGGGAACAGTTGCTGATCTTCGCCTTCAGCACACGCAAGGCAACATGAAAGGGCCGGGTCCCAGCTTGGCAGACGAAGGCCGTTAAGCAAGTAGAGGGCAAGGCTGTCCTGTGATCCTAAAGCAAGCTGGTCAACTATGTGAACCACCTGTGGCCAAAACAATGGGGATTTGGTATGCATGAGATAGGCCTGCCCAGATGTAAGCCAAAGAGTCATACCTTGGCTATCTGCAACCCCGGCAAAAAGACCCTGGTCTGTTAGCGAAGGCAATGCATGCACCCGTACAGTCATGGCCTGGGTTTTGGGTCCCCACTCCGCGGGTAACTCTGCACAAAGGTCCGCAATGCCAAGAAACGTAAAGACGTCCTGTAACAGAGCGCCACAAGCAACTTGCAATGTGACAGCCTCGTCCGGGGCTTGCAGCGTAACGGGCACAAACAAGGAGGACAAGTCAGCCCTGCCGGTGATCCCAACCGTACCTGACATGTGTTGCAGGAGGTCT
This sequence comes from Symbiodinium pilosum, assembly GCA_905231905.1. Classification (NCBI taxonomy): domain Eukaryota; class Dinophyceae; order Suessiales; family Symbiodiniaceae; genus Symbiodinium; species Symbiodinium pilosum. Next base: position 18,586 of record CAJNIZ010046597.1, read on the forward strand.
GGCAAACGGTCCCTCGGGCACAAGAACCAATCAGCCCCACTAGGAACGAAGAGTGCATTATCATTGCGCATCCGGCGCTGCTGGAAGAAAGAAAGAACCTTTTGAGGTGAGGGAAGCCCGGGGACCTTTAGTACTGCTGCGCACATCAGAAGTCCTGTCGCGGCGTGTGGCACGGAAATGGCAATGCCTAGGCCCCGGTTTTGTAGTCTCCTATCTCTGTCCAGTAGAACTGGACAGACCGCACCGAGTGTGACGGCTATCTCAGCACCGGCAAAGAAGCGCACACAATGACCATCATGCACCAACTGTCCCAGCTCGTCTTTCAAGCAAGTCCAATGGAAGCTCATGTTGAAAGCTATATTGCGCCATAAAACAACCGGCACTCCGTTCTGGGGTCTTGATTCTATACCGGCGAATCGCAGCTTCTGTGGTTTGCAGCAGAGCACCTTGGGGTACCAACCATGGATCTAGGTACTTGGCAAGAAGATTCGCATCCGGCTGCAAGTCGGCAAGGACTTCAGGGGGGAGATCAAGCAATGCCTGTGCCATGGCCAGGGTGGGCTGTCTACCCATGTTCCAGCTGACCTGCGGGAGCGGGAAACCAGCGGCTGTGTCGCGATGTGCCAGCACCATGAGGTGCCTCTTCCTGGCTGCGGGCAGGATCGCCTGTGTGTCCAAGGTACACTGCCACAGAACTTTGTACCCTGACAAGGTCCATGCTCGGCACACCTCCTGAAAATCTGGATGTTGCGGGAAACCCTCGACTTGTTCCAGGACCACAACAGGCACCCGGGCACTACCACAGACATCCGCCATGCGTAAAAGCAGTCTGCCATCATGATGCTTCAAGCCTGGGGCACTTGCAGCTCTGCTCCATGGTGGACATGGTGCCGAGATGGCTGCTATGTGCGGAGGCCTCTGTGCAAAAATACGCATCCACCAGTTAAGGAGATGCACGGGCTTTGCTGGACCTCAGACTGAAACAACTGATCAGCATGATAGACCACAGCTGTGTCGTGCTGGCGCCGCTGGGCTTCAACACACTGCGGGTTGTTGTCCAGACCCCAAGTGACACTAATCGGCACCCTCATCCTATGCAACATCCATGCTGCATGGCTCCATCCCATGAACGCCCCGGAAAAGAATTCCGCAACATGCAAACACGTGCCCTGTTCTAGCTTAGCTGCTGAAACAACCACGGCTTCACTTGGGGTGCAATCCAGGATCCAGGCTCCTACCCACGTGACCCCTACGTTGAGAACCTTGAGGGGGCCCTTCATGAGTCTATACAACTCCCAATCTGGTAAACGGATCTTTAGCAAAGCCTTGTTGCTGCGACCTGATGACCAGGGGATGTCAGCTGAAATCCCGTCATGCACATCCAGAACTGTGGCTCGGACAAACACACTGCCCCCCCTATTGACAGGCGCATCATAGGGAGCAACCAAGAAGTTGAAACGGTTTGGCCCATCCATATCCGGCGTGACCTGTTCAGCCAAAGTTTGTAGACGGGCCCACTCCTTGTCTCTTTCATCCCAACAAGTTTGTACATTCCAGTTCGGTAATGCCATGGCTCAGTCTGCACGAGCTCTACAGGAGTCTCCTAACGACTCCACCCCGGGTAGGTCCGAGCCCAGAAGCTCCTAAACCCTAAACCCTAATCCCTAAACCCTAATCCCTAAACCCTAAACCCCAAACCCCAAACCCTAAACCCTAAACCCAAGCGAGGTCCCAGCGGCCGATGATGAAGAAGTGTTGGTCTCTGCTGTCATTGAAGCAAGCCGCTGGCCAGCTGTGTCCGTTCAGGTCCAGGGCATTCCTGGGCTGCTGTTAAGGGACTTAATTTAGGGTTTAGGGTTGGGGGTTTAGGGTTTAGGGTTTAGGGTGTAAGGTTAAGGGGCCTAATTTAAGTTACTATATTGGGGAAACTCGATTACTCACTATATACATATATATATATATACCCACTATGGTAACTTAACTTCCTTAACCCTAAAACCCCAAAACCTAAACCCTAAATAGTAGTTTCCATTTTATTTTCCATTACCCATTATGGTAACTTAGTTTAAGTTCCTTAACAGCAACCCAGAAATACCCCTAAACCCTAAGCCCTATATACCCACTATGGTAACTTAGCTTTAAGTTCAAAGACTTTAAGTTTGTACCCTTAATGTTTTTGTACCCCCAAGTTTTGGGTCCCAAATACCCTTATTGAGGACCCTAAACCCTAAACCCTAAACCCTGAACCCTAAACCCTAAACCCTAAACCCTAAATAGTTTAGGTTCCTTAACAGCAACCCGGTTTCGCCGGCATCTCGGGAGATTTCGGAATCTTCAAGGCCCCGCAGTCCAGGAAGCACGCGCCACCGGTGATTTGCGACTGCCTGGGTTGCTGTTAAGGAACTTAAATTCAGGAAACCCTATAGGGTTTAGGGTTTAGGGTTTAGGGTTACTATATTGGGGAAACCCTATTACGTATTTACAATATATATACCCATTATGGTAACTTAATTTCAGTTCCTGAACAGCAACCCAGCTGCGACTTTGAGGAGTTTGAAGGCTGCCAAGCGAAGGGCGCCTGACACGCGGTGCAGAGCACCTCACCCGAGCAGCGGCCTCCTTTGCCCATGCCTCAGATCATCTCAAAGAGCCCAGTCAATATGGAGTCCACAAACATCCCAAGACATCAGTATTATTAGATAGATCATTCTAGTATAGTATAATATCCGACTATACATATATATATATAAACATATATACCTATGTGTATATATTTATGCTTGAGGGAAATCGCTTTTCCGATGACAAGGTGCATTGGCAGTGTTCGCACTGCCCCCGCGCAGCCGAGGCTGGGCATGCAGTGTCCATGGGCTTATCTGGCTCCTGGAGGCTGTATTATAATAGGGTATATGGGGATATATACTACTATAATGGGTTATATAGGGGCATATGGGGTTCTATAGGGTGAGGGAGCAGCATGAGCAAGGCGGAGTTCAAGGGTTCAAAAGGACCAAAGCAGGCTAAGCCTCAAATACTTTTAGATCTATAGTATATTGGGGTTATAATTATAAGGATAATGGAAACGAAAATGGAAACTACTATAGTAGCTTCCATTTTGAATCCTGCACCCTAAGTTGGTCTAAGTTGGTGATGATCAGGCTCCTGCTGGCTACCACAGCCGCTGAGTCCCAGTGCCAGCGCCAGCAGCAAAGGCCTTTGAAGGTGTTGATAGGATCTTGGAAATGCAAGGGGGCCCCTAATATGTTAGCTTCCATTTTCTTTTCCACTATCCAAAAAGCCTAAATAACCCCAATACATACCCCATTATGATTTAGTAGTTTCCATTTTCCATTATACCTATATAACCCAAGGATTTTGGAAATAAGAACCCTGAGCCTCAGCAGCGTCCAGCTTCTCTTTCCCTGGCTCAGAGTGCCCATTGCAGATTGTCCCCTAAACATTTTGTGCAAACCCTAAACCCTAAACCCTGAACCCTTAAACCCTATAGACCCTAAACCCTAAACCACTAACATGTTGGGCATCCTCGAGCCCAAAACTGCAGGCTCAGGGCAGGGGATAGCGGCTTTCTTGCATTGCCACACCTTGAGAGGAAGCAGCATAGATAATAGGTATTATAATGGGATTATATGGGGGTTGTATAGGGTTTATATAAGTATAGTGGAAAAGAAAATGAAAACTACTACATCATAATCGGGTATATAGTGGCGTAAGCATCCAATTCGGAGCTATAGCCTAAACTCCTAGCATCCCCCTTTTCTAGCCCCTTACAAGACTCCCCGGTATCATCCCCTCAGTTTTTAGACTATAGCTCATCTGAAGTTGGGAGGACATGCGGCAGAACCATGGCCTTCTGCATCCCAGGCTACGGAGTGGCACGCCCCTGCGGCTACGCCTCTGCAAAAGTCTTATCTTTGGTGTGCTAAAAATGCAAACTACCATAATGGGTAAGGTGTAGGGTATTCTTTTGGGTTTAGAGACTTTACTACTACAATGGGATATAAAGGGGTAGGGTGTAGGGTTTTTTTGTTGGGTTTAGGGTTTAGAGTTTAAAGTGTTGGGCTTAGGGTCTAGGGTTTAGGGCTTAGGGTTTAGGAGGAATGGAACCAATCCCAAATTGCCCACAAGCCTACGGCAATCTGCGCTGAAGGAAGAGGGATGGCTGCCTTGCCGCCTCAGCTTGCAAGGGACCAGAACTGGATCATATAGGGAAGCATTATAGGGGCTATTAAGGGCGATACTAGGAGGGCCACTATCCCAATATGACCCCTATACAATCCCTATATATAACTCTATAACACAACAGTTTCCAGGGTCCTTATCCCAATATGACCCCTATATAATCCCTATAACTCTATAATCTAGTAGTTTCCACAGTCCTGTCCCACTTCCGTCGAGACTTGGCTTTCTGAAGTCGGCTCCTCCAGCGCCCGCAGTCTGGCCGAACTCGTCGTCGCCCAGAGCAAAGACCCGGCCCGCTTCCGTGAGAAGGAGGCAATGCCTCCAACCCGCAGCAACCTGCGTTTAGGGTTTTCGGGATTAGGGTTCAGGGTTTAGGGTTTAGGGTTTGGGGTTTAGGGTTTAGGGTTGAGGGAATGCCTCCAACCCGCAGCAACCTGCGCCAGTGAAATATGGAAACTACTACAATGGCTTATATGGGTTACATGGGTTGTATGGGTTGTATGGGTTATATAGGTTTAGGGTTTAGGGTTTAGAAGGAATGGAAAAGAGAATGGAAACTACCGATTCCTTTTCTCCTAGTTGGTAATTTCCCAAAATAGGGGGACCCCAATACAGACCCTAAAAAACTATATAGTCCTTTTTATTTAGACCCCCAAAATGGTATTCCTAATTTTGAGAAACCCCCATTTCCTGCTTGTTAGCACTGTTTCCGCCACCTGCGCCACGCGCGACGGCGGGCCGCCCTGTGCAGCGCCTGGGCCGCGTCCGCAAAGCCCAAAGCTGCACACAGCCGCACACAGCCTTCTCATGCTATAATATAGTATACTATTTTATAATGTACCATAATAATATGAGATAGTATACTATGACATAGTGTACTATAGTCTGATAGGTCTAATATGATATACTATACTTTAATATCATATGGTATATTCTAATATGATATACTATAGCTTATTATCATATAATACAACATAATACAATCTCTTTGGGCTCCGCACCCCAGAGGTGCCGCAGCTGCGAGGTGTCCTGGACTTTCCGGGCATTGCTTGATATGGGCAAAGAACACTTGAAGTAGTTTCCATTTTCTTTTCCATGATCCTAATGGAACCCCTATATATACATATACACACCCCATTGTAATAGTTTCCATTTTCTTCTACATTATCCCAATATAACCCCAATATAGCCCCAATATACTCCAAGCCACAAAGCACAACACTTGGAAACTAATATATATATATATACCTATGTAGTAGTTTCCATTTCATTTTCAAGTATCCCAATACAATATAACCCTGTGAAACTACTACTCCACATCCCTCAGCACCCGACGCCGCCCGGCGGCCAGAGCCCACCGAACAGCAATACCTCCCCTTGCGAGGTCAGCCTGCGAAAAAAAGAGTAGATTACACTATGTTATAATAGGTTATAGTATATTCTAATATATCTTATAATATATTTTCCTATATTATAATATATTGTAATATGTTATAATATATTGTAATATACTGTATATTACACGAGGGGTATGTATGTTATAGTATATACTTTCCTATCATGTAATATATCATAGTAGATTATAGCATGTTATAATATAGTCTATTATATTGAAATATCTTTTCCTACTTCTGGGCATCTTGGCTTACTGAGGCTTGCGCACGAAGGAGTTGGAGCCTGGATGTTTGGCAGCGGATGGCAGAGAGCCTCCCTAAACCCTAAACCCTAAACCCCTAAATCCTAAATCCCTAAACCCCTAAAACCTAAACCCTAAACCCTTAAACCCTAAACCCATCTAAACCCTAAACCCCTAAACCCCTAAACCCCTAAACCCTAAACCCCTAAACTACCTGAGGCCCTGGCCGCCGCAAGCAATGGCAGAAACACCTTCAGGGCCAAAACCACAAAACTCTGTATTCTCTAATTCTCAGATAATTCCTAAACCCTAAACCCTAAATATGGTAGTTTCTATTTTTCAATTATCCCTATACAACCCTACATACTTGTTTATTACTATTACTATTAGAACATCCATCTCGACTACGATCCCTTTCATTTGAATAGCTTCGTTTTGGTGGTTGAACCCAGTAAGATTAAATTCCTTATATGAAATACTATACCCCAAAAGGAGGATATAATCTTAATCTAGATTGGGTATAATATCCCCAAATAAAAATACTAGAGCTATAATATAATATAGCACCTATATAATCCCAGCTTCCATTTCATCTTCCATTTTCTTTTCCATTTGATTCTCCATTGTTGGGTACCATAGTATCCCAAATAAGAATACTACTAGACTCACCCTAAACCCTAAACTATTGGGTACCATAGTATCCCCAATTAAAACCCTAAACCCTAATCCCTAAACCCTAATCCCTATTGGGTACCCTAATATCCCCAAGTAAAATACTACTCTTTTGGGATTCGACCGGGCCTTGTCTGGCGCGGGGGCTCCCTGAGGCCGCCTTGCGCTGCTTGGCAGGGGAAGGGCTGCGGCCGCGTCCTCAGACTGACGTGTACTAAGTTATTGGGGTTTAGGATTTAGGGTTTAGGATTTAGGGTTTAGGGTTTAGGGTTTAGGATTTAGGGTTTAGGATTTAAGGTTTAGGGCTTAGGATTTAAGGTTTTAAGGTGAAGGGTTCAGGTTTAGGGTTCTGCAAAGGAGCTCTTCCCATCCGCCTGGCCTCCGAAATCTGCCAGCACCATCGGAGTGGGCACCACCTGCGGCAGGAGAAAACCCTAAACCCTAAACCCTGAATAGTAATAAGAATCACAATAATAATAGTTACAGTAATAAAGAATAACAATGACAACAATTGTAACAATGACAAGAATATTAAAAATAAAGACAATATAGCATTGCATTGCGTAAAAGATTGCCCGCAAGGCCGCTTGCTGCTTCCTTCCGGTTCGGGTCTGGCCTCTGGTGCGGGAGGCCCTTCGGCCTCCCAGCGACCTCCGCGCCAGGAGCGCGGCACAGCATGGGCACCTCACCAAACCGCAAGCAAGAAAGGAGTAAAAAGGGCAATGATATAGAGTTATATAGGGATTATATGGTGTGTATCTATATATATAATATATATATAGGGGTAATGGATATATAGGAAGAATGGAAAAGAAAATGGAGACTGCTGTAATTTCTTGTGGTTATCAGAAGGAATCATAGAAAAGAAAATGGAAGCTACTAAAGCAAGAAAGGAGTAAGAAGGGGATCGGGTGGAGTCGGGTTCTGTCGCATTGAGGGGTTTGGCGAACCCTGGGATCCGTGCCCAGGAGTCCCCAACGGAAGACCTGACCGCCGGCTACCGCCAGCCTCCGGACTCCAAACGCCGTAGCAAATAGAGATCTGACTAAGCGGGCCGTTCTCCTCTGAGTATCTAAGATCCGCACGAGTGGTCTGTTCCAAGGGCCATGGCCTTCAGCCCAGTAGACGTTTCAGAAACTTTCGAAATGCTGGTAAACTCATGCCTCGGGCTCGGGTCCCGGGAAGGCCACCGCAGTAACCTTCACACCCTGGTGCTTAGGAGGGAATGGGAGAATGGATCCCATATAGTAGTCCCTATGTAATCCCAAATAAGAATCCCTATAATCCTTGTATACCCTAAACCCTAAACCCTAGCTTCGTTTCCATTATCCCTGAATAATCCCTAGTAAGAATCCTGAAAATCCATTCCCCCATTCCCTCCTAAGCACCAGGGAATTCACACGGACCCAGGCAGATCTCCGTGCACGGCACCTCAAGTTCAAGCCACCCCGCCTCTGGGTGCTTGCAGCCATCCGGGCGGACCTCCCAACTCGATATAATATACCATTAATCCATAATATACCATAATCTACTATAACATACAATAAGATACTATAATATACTCTAAAATACCATAAAATACCGTGAAATACTACAATTTACTGATAATATTCTATAATAACCCAGTGGGAAGATTCTGCGGCTAGTCAGCTTTCATGCAAGGCACATTGCCCAGTTCGCCGTGGGGGCCACAGCCGAAGGTGAACAGCGTGGGCATCGGCCATGGGAGCAAGAAGATTGTCTTGGGATTATCGTAGTTTCCATGTTCTTTTCCGTTATCCCCTATACAAAACCCAATATAACCCCAATATAACCCTAAACTCTAAATAGTAGTTTCCATTTTCTTTTCCATTATACCCTATATATGATTGACCCAAATATGACCCCTATATTATCCCAATACAATCCCAAAGAGCCATTGGCTGAGCAGGATCCTGATGACTGTGCTGAACCCAATATGAGTCTCATGTAACGAAGGTTCGGGCGTGTGAGAGAACGCTGTGTCTCCGATGCATGCGGGGTAGACGGGCTGTCTGATTGCAGTTAGAGGCTGTAAGCAACTTTGTGCTTCCAGGTACGATCCGAAAGGGCCATACAGCATGGACAGGATCTCCGCAGAAGGTTTCAGGGACTAAGCAGCACCTGAACATGGCCACCGTGGAATACGGCCTTCCCCAGCAATCAACATAGGCAATTCTTCTTGGCTATGTCTCTCACACAGGGCTTGCTATCCGATATAGTGGAAGCCTCAGTGGAAATGACCTGCAACACTGAATTCTCCCTTTGCTCACAGCCTTTTTAGCAAAGGTCCATTCACCTTCACTAGCCATCGCGGCGGGGCGAGAAGCCAAACTTAGCTTCCTCAGCTGATCTTGCCATTTCCAGAAATGGTCTCCCAAAATACATATGTGGGTTTCCCAAAATTAGGGGTACCATTTTGGGGGTCCCTATAGAAAGGAATATAGTATTTTGGGGTGTATATTGGGGTCCCCTTATTTTGGGAAACTACCATATCCAAAAAGATGTATTATCCCAACTGCGAGGCACCCGTAGGAAACTCAACTTGTGAAAGTCTGCCAGTATTTGTTGCTCTTCTAAGGCCCGGGGCAGGCCAAAGTCCTCCGGCCAAGGGGCCCATCCGAACATAATCCCCAGCAAGCACACCCCCAAACTCTGAACCTTAAGAAAAAAACATGGACCATTACTGGAAAGACTCGAAAAGACTTGAAATGAACGGACTCCGTTTGCCGTTGGAAACCCCAAACCCTCCGCTGCATAGCTTCTGAAAACACCTCCTAACCCTAAACCCTAA